>QODF01000117.1:1002221-1018650 GCA_024372805.1 Oostethus manadensis | reverse complement strand
TATATAAGTATATATAGTATAAACAATGTAGTAGTCATAATAATAATAACATATATATATAATGCAATCATTATTAAAAACTAATATTTTAGTAATTATTATTATCATCATTGTTATTATAACTATTATCATCATTCTACAATATTTTATGTTTTATTGATATTTTGCTTTATTATAAATAATTATTGTTTTTGTGTTTATTATTAATTGCTAAGAATTATTTTATATGATATGACAATATTAGTAATAACAACATTATTAGATTATAATATAGGATTTAATCAAATATAATATATAATTGATTTATTATTTCGATTATTGATATTATTTTTCGGTGGGTGTCAAGATGGTATATATAAATTATATAATGATATATATATGTGACGTATGTATTGTCACATCTAATAATAAATAATTGTGGATTTGTCTAAACAAACAAAACAACAAATATTTCAAAAGTAAATAACCATTATTAACAATTCAAATCAGAAAAATATGATTTGAAAAGAAGAAAAGAAAAGAAAAAGCAGGGGGAAGGGGAGGAGTTAGTCTTTAAAGGGGCTGTCAGTTTTTGACAGGGAGATAAACGCTACGGAGTAGTGTAGCCACAAACAACTTGGTGTGTTTTTAACTGTGACTGATTTTTTGGGGTTTTTGGACAAAAGCAAAATGTTCGTCTGTTTGTTATCCGCGTTGATTTTTTTCGACAATCAATGGCTGGGAGAGTTCGCTGCAGCCACCGGAACCTGGAGTGGAGATCACAAGAACTTTCCTCACCGAATCACGTCCATGAATCCCGAACCTTTTCAGCTCCACCATCAAGTACCCGATCCTCCACCAGGTTTGGAAGAAGCCCACAGCTCGACACCGCTTTTTTAATAGAAGCGCTTTCCAGAGAGGATACACACAGACATTTAATATCCTATTTGTTTCAAATCATCAATATTATCATATTATATTCTGTAGTTTGTATGTGCTGGTCGGTGGCCGATTGGGTAGCACGTCTGCCACATAATCAGGAGATCAGGAAGACTAGGTTTTCGAATCTCCCTGTCTCAGCTTTCCTTGTTTCTTTTCATAAATGTCTGTGGGTTTTTGTTGTGTTGTTCATATTCTTTGTTATATTGCTGTTATTATAATATCACAATCTCTGCGGATAAGTATTTGGACCTAGAAGAGCCATGGTGACAAAAAGCCAAATAATTTGAATGACAGCCAAGACTAGTTGTTTTTTTTGGCTATTTACTATTTTATTTATGTTTGTGAGTGGGTAGCATGTTGGCCTCACAGTCATGAGGTTGAGGGTTCGCATCTCTGTGTGGCTAATTTTCCCCGTGCATGTGTGTTTTTTCCCTGGGTACTCCGGTTTTCTCCCACATTCCAAAAACATGCATGTTAGGTTAATTGGCGACTCTAAATTGTCCATAGGTATGAATGTGAGTGTGAATGTTTGTTTGTCTATATGTGCCCTGTGATTGGGTGGCGACCAGTCCTGGGTGTAGGACTCTCGCCCAAAGCCAGCTGGGATAGGCTCCAGCATACCTGCGACCCTAATGAGGATAAGCGGTACAGAAAATTGATGGATGGATGTATGGCTATTTATATAAGTATATAAATTATATAGGAATTGTTTTAAATGGATGGATGGTATGTGCTGGTTCACACTGATGGCAGCTTATTGACAAGTGGTTCTCCATCTGTGCACGCCTGCCGCATCTTAATCACGTCTGTGTGCATTTTGTTGTCATTTCCGTACTGCTGCATTAGTTTTTAATGGAAAGTTAATAAAAACAGTCTCTAACTGGCTGTTTGGACACAGCCCACAATGCTTCTCTGCGGTTCCACACAAACATGCACTCAGTTCTCATGACTCCTTCATCCTGTGGTGGGAGTGTCTTCCCACACAGCATTGTCCACTAACACTTGGCAGCGGAGCAACTAGGGTGTCTTTGTGCAACTGTGCATCCAAAAAGTCCTCCTGGGAGTCTCAGCTTAAGAGATGTATCCACAAGAATTTATGAACAAATGTTTAGCAAAATTAGACACGTTGCGAAGCTCCAACTGAAATTAATATCAGGTTTCACTCCCCATTGTATTCTTCTGCTGTTCTTCATTGGACGTCATTGGACATGGACGATGACAGGTCCCATCAAGAACATAGCACGCTCACCTTACGCAGCAGTACAAGTCAAATGAAAAGTTACTTAATAAATGCTGATGAATGATGTAGCTGGCGATGCTCGCCGGTGACGTCGGCTGCCAACAGGTAGAAGCAGGGCAAAGGAATGAAATCACCCTAGCCTGTGAGGTGAGCGTGGGGGATGGGGAGAGTGAAGAGGAATTGTCAGTGCAGTGTCTTTGACTACAATGGCTGCAATTTCTTTTATTGTTGTCTATTACAAATTACAAGTGTTTCAGGCTTCACAGCATGCTTGGTGGTACTTGTTTTGTGTAAGTTACTAAAGTTACGTATTTATTGTTAATATACTGTAGATGTTGTTCCCCATAGTACTAGTGCTTGCCCTGAGTGTGTTTGTTTACTTGTTACATGTTGTGCTGTCATGTGTGTGTTGGCACAGTGATTGTAGTTAGTGTCATTGCTCACTGTGAGATTGGTATCGGTTTGTGTTTGCCCTAGCAAGTACTTCTGAATTTGGCCAGGCTTTGCAGCCTGGACTTACACTAATCTTTGATGTTAAGTAAGGGGCCACAAAATATGGTCAAGTTTGAGACCCCTGAAGTTAGTGTGAATCAAGATGTCTGGTTCTTCCGGTCATTGACGGGCTTCTTTCAGGCTGGTGGGGGTGGCTCTGGGCCCGCTAGGTGTGTGGCCCCCGGTGCCTGGTTGCCCTTTTGGGTTGCGGTCGCTCGCTGGTCTCTGGGGTTGGTTGTCCTCTGGCCTGCTGGTGCCCGGTTTCTGGTCGGGATTGCCTCTTCTTCTGCTTGACCTGGGGGACCGTTGGCTCTCTGGTGGCGGGGGCTCGTCCTGCCTGTGTGGGTCGGGGCATGCTGGGTGGTGGTGGGTGGTCTCTCACCAGTCCTACATTCTTAGTGACAATTACACATTCATACATGCACGCACATTTAGGCATGTGTATGGGTTTGTGGTCATGCATGATTGCACACCTACAGGGATACCTGTTCACGCATACCTATACGGACTCACAGTTCTTTCGTATTTCGCCATATAACTCACTGATTTATCCATTGCGTTATCACGCAGGCTTTATTACAGGGATGATTATGTCGGCAATAAAATTACTAATAGTTATTGTAAATTTTTATTTTATGGTTAATATACTCATTGCTACTATTACCATTAATAAAAATAAGTATAAATGTTTCCATACAACATTATCACTGTGGCTGTTATTGCGATTACATTATTTTGTTATTTCCGTTAAGGGCTTTACTACCGTCATAGACTTTTGTTGATGTAGTCTGATTTGTCTCTGTTGTTTTGTTGTTGTTGCAATTGTTGTTGCTGCTGTTGTTATCTCTCTCTGTTTTTTCCCTTTCCACTCCCCGCTCGCCCCCTCTGTCTTCTTTTCTCTTATTCTCTATCCCCTCCCGCTCTGGTCCAGCCGCCCCAAATTAGCAAAAAAATAAGCATAAAAATAAAAAACATAATAAAATATATGTGACAGGGAGAGTATCTTATACTTTTCCCTGGCAGAGCAAATCTGTTTAGCATGTAAGTGCATGTAGATCATACACACTATCTGCCCTAATGGCTGGACAGGACAAAAAAAAAGCTAACTTAAGATTGCAAAATTAAAAGTTGTAATATTATGAGTTTTAAAGTTGCAAATTTACGAGATTTAAAGTCGTAAGTTAACCACGTCAAGAGTCACACAAGTCCCCTGTGTTTATAGCTGTCTCGGGCAATGCCTGTATATTGAAGCATTATAATCATCACGATTTCAAGAATTACGTCGTAAATTTACGACAATAACGTTTTATATTTACAAGAAGAGATTGTCACGTTACGAGAGTAAAAACGTAACTGTACTTGAATAAAAGTCATAAATTCATTTGATAGGCATTGCCTGAGACCGCTATGAAACCGGGAGCCCTATGTGGAGGGGCGGGGTATTAGAGCGCAGTGGTGACACAACTCTAGCCCATGTTACCCTGGTTGTGCCCGACTGCTCTGTTTTGTTGTCCCGTTTTAAATAAAAGCTTGTCTGAAGCCAGAGGAAAATTTCCAGAGACACCTATGAAAAGTTAGCTTTACGTGGAACAGGCGGGGTACGTGAGGGTAACGGCCAAATAAACGCTGATGTTGGTAGGACAACTGATGCTTCCTACTCACTCTCGCCATCCTCATTCGCTTGCCGGTGGCAGATGCCATTCGTCAATGTGTGTGAGGAGTGATTGCATTTCAATGTCAGTTCATTGGCATGTCTTTCTTACTTGCTTGAATTTATACCCGAGGGCTCTAACGTGCCAGGGGTTTTGACTTTGTTAATTTTTTTCAGTATTTCTACTTATTTCTATCAAGAAAAGGCAATGAGGAGTCTAACCCAGCCTTTATACCAGGAGTGGCAAACTTTTTCCAACTTTTTCAACAGCCACATACTGAAAAACAAAAGTATGCAAGGGCTACTTTGATATATGGTGAGAAGTTATATACTGTGCTTTGCCCCCTTCTTGACTTCTTATTTTTGTGTATTTGTCACACTTTAATGTTACAGATCATCAAACTAATTGAAATTTAATCAATGACATTACAAGTAAGGGAGAAAAAAATCCAAACCTTTATGGCTTTGTGTGAAAAAGTGATTGCCCATTCATGGTTCCATTTCTTGCAGTAAGTGCTAAAGCAGCAAAACAACCCCAGACTATCACACTACACCACTGTATTTTATTGTTTGTATGATGTTGTTTTTCTGAAATGCAGCGTTATTTTTACGACAGTATTTTCCCCAAACTTGCGATGATCATCAAGATGTTTTCTGGAAGAATTGAGATGAGCCATAATGTTCTCTTTGTTCAGCTGTGCTTTTTGTCTTGGAACTCTTCCATGCAGGCCGTTTTGGCCATGGATAATTTTGGTTGGTCGGCCATTCCTGTAAAGGTTCACCACTCTTCCATGTTTTTGCATTTTTGGATCATGGCTCTCACTGTGGTTTGCTGGAGTCCCAAAGCTTTAGAAATGGCTTATTAAAGCTTAATAATGCCATAGCTTAATATCCTTGTATTTCCTTGATGATCTGAAACATTTAGGTGTGACGAACATGCAAAAAAAAAAGAAATCAGGACAAAACTTTTTGACACTGTATATCACTGGTGAAAAATACAGAGGATGAGGCGCCTTCTTTAAGAAGACTTTGGATGTGAGAGTACATAGTCTGATGGAGTTCTAGCAGGACTTTCCAGGCATTATGCAGCAGGGCTCCAAGTCAGCAAACCAGTGTCTTCCACTGTTTAGAAAGGCTGGTCCTCTAGTGTGCTGAATTCAATTATTTTTTGCGTTTTTTGCTTGAGACTTCTGACGGTCACAAACATAAGGGTGAGTGTTGTCCAGGGTTGGCGACATTAGCTCCTGTTTGACGGATGATCACATCGTGAATTTCGAAAACTCACCCTATTCCGTAAAGTTTGTTCTTCAGATGCCATATTAAACATGCTACCATGTCATTGAAATATATTTTTATACCTGTTACAATAATTATGTCTTAATGTTGACAGAAATTGAAGTGGTGCCAACAAATTTTTGTTTTATACTGTGTGCAATGACAATAAACATCTATGTATCTATGTATCTTTCCATGTAAAATTAAACAATAAAAAATATTTCCTTCAGTGTAATCAATAATACACCAAAAATTAACAGCGCATAGCCCCTTAAATGATGACACGTCTCTTCCATGCACAGATAAGCAAATAGAACTATTTGTCTCATGGGTGCAATGAAAATGCTGTGTTCTCAGAATACTCAAAATGTCGCAACAATAATGATAATAATATAGTAATAGAATGATAATGTCATAACAACATGCAACATTTTAGACTGAGCGTAGTGTTCTCAACAATTTCAGGTAGGTGACAAAAGTACAACATTTCTCAGTAGTCAAGTTACAAAGCAAAAAAGTTACCATACTAACTTCTTCTGTGGGTCTTGCAGGTCAAGTTTTGTGTCCTTCTTGTAAAATCCAAAGACGTTCCAAACTTTAGTTGTTTTGTTTTGTGATGAGTTGAAAGGCCAAACGGTGGATGAGTGGTTAGCATGTTGGCCACCCAGTTAGAAGATCTGGAAGACCTGGGTTGTGTGAGGTCTGCATGTTCTCCCACATTCCAAAAACATGCATGTTGGTACAAATGTGAGGGTAAATGATTGTTTGTTTATATGTGCTCCGCGATTGGCTGGTGACCAGTCCAGGTTATACCCCATCTCTCGCCCAAAGTCAGCTGGCATAGGCTCCAGCATACCCCTGCTAACTAGCGAGGATACGCGGCATACAAAATGAATGGATGAAAATCTTTTACGGTGACTACCTAGCGCTACATCAATTGTTATCTCCAGTTGCAAGCGTGACAAGCCTGTTTCCGGCAGCCCAGGCTTTGTCAACCATTGTTCTCTTGCTGTACCCAGTGCATGTCTCCACAAGTCAAAAGATTTATGTCTGATTCTTATTTAATAGTTGCTTTCTACCAGTACAACCGAATCGTCTGCTCATCAAACCTGATATCCGGTCACATCAGTTTATCCTTCACAACCCCAACCATTACTATGCCTAAATGACTGCTCTGAAAAAGGTCATTCCAACAATAAAGCTAGTGGCCTTTGCAAAGTATTGTATATTGTCGCCATTATTTTCTTCCCAGTAGTTGGAGAGGAATCATTTGACTCTGGGGAGTCTTCTGACTGTACAAGATTTTCTTCCAAGCATTAATCGGTTCTCTGATTTACATTTTAACATTGTGGCACCCACACTTGAGACAGATTTGCCTTGCATGTCCCTATTTCTGCGGAATGTATGACCTGATTCTAATACCCCCTACACACACACGCGCGCGCGCACGCACACCCGCACACAGACACCCACACACACAAACAAACAAGGCTGCCCATGTTTAGCAGCAGTATGGGCGAGGGTTGTGTGGGGGGTTTCTAGAGATAAGTTGCTGCAGGACCATCTGTTAGTGCTGTCTGGTGGTCTCGCAGAACCAACCAATCAGCATGATTGTGTTCTATTTTTTCCGATTTTTGCAGTATGCACACATGCTTTGCTGGTTTATAGCAGGAGTCTAACTTATATACTTATAAGTTATAAATGAATTATTTCACAGGTTTCCATTTTTTGCCAATTGAATCATTTGGAAGTGTTATGGCATGGAACTTTTTAACTTGAGTTTGAGTAATTGTAACATACAGTTTACATACAGTAGAAAGCGGCAACACACAGAGGAATCCTTACATTTCAATGCATTTATTTGTGAGTAGTAATAATGGGCCGATTTAGGCTACAACATGAGATCTATCTAGCATTCACATCAATGACCTCAGATGGCCCATTTCAATCCTGATCATAAACCTCTTTGCAACATGCTCCGGTTGGCCAAATGGGAAGATTATTGTAATCTGGCACCTCTCCCAAAGCGCACACAAAGGCAACCAAGTATTATCATGTCTACCCTGTAGGTCAAGTGATGCTGATGACGTTCCACTTAAAATGCAACAGAAAGTGACTGAGGCCATAATGAAGCATCACAATGTGATAATGTGATCTTTTGGCACATACTTGACAGAAAAGTTAAACAGCTATTGATTAATCAGCTATTCCTGTAAAGCCATGGCTGTTCTCAAAGCAGAGTGAATATCAAAGATCTCACGAGCACATTCTGAAGTGATTTTGATGATAATGATTTTGAAAAATTGAATGATAAATAGTGAACTTGACATTCGTCCAATACATGAACTGCACTGCTTGGAGTTGCGAATGAAACAATTATTACCTAAGCAGCTACAATGAATTCCTTTGGGATCACCAAGAAAATGGCAGAAAATGGAAGACCCATAAAAAATGTCTTAGTTTTGAGGTTTGCTCCCCCTCTAAAGTATCGATGGGATGTCCGCAAACAAAACAGCTCCTACAGTGAATTACAGTGAAAAAACCATTGCACGTGAGGGGTTATACAGGTTTGTCTAACTGTATTTGCAGCCTGCGTCATGTTCTAAAAATCTAATATTACACGTAAACTAAAACAAAAAATATCAACAGCAAAAATACAAAATCCTCAGTAATTTTACAAGAGGGCCACGCGGTGTATGAGTGGGTAGCATGTAGCCTCACAATCAGGATGTTCATGGTTCAAATCTCTGCTGGGCATCTCTGTGTGGAGTTTGCATGTGCTCCCCGTGAGTGCGTGGGTTTTCTCTGGGTACTCCGGTTTCTCCCACATTCCAAAAACATGCATGTTAGATTAATTGGCGACTCTAAATTGTCCATTAGAGTGTGAATGTGAATGATTGTATGTCTGCCCTGCGATTGACTGGCAACCAGTCCTGAGTGTACCCCGCGTCCCACCCAAAAGTCAGCTGGGATAGGGTCCAGCATACCCACGACCCTAATGAGGATAAGCGGTATAGAAAATGGATGGATGGAATTTTAACAATAATATAGTCATAATAGTAAGTGCAAAAAATTTTGAGGGGTTTGAGTTTGGTGGCCACAGGATTCGGTTTCTGCTTTTTGCTTTTTGGTTCCTGTTGGCTTCATCGAGCAGTGACCTTCAACTCTCACTGGATTGGTTCGCAGCTGAGTGTGAAGCGGCTGGGAGGAAAATCAGCTCCTCCAAATCTGAGTCCATGGTTCTCGCCTGGAAAAGGGTGGAGTGCCATCTCCGGGTCGGGGATGAGGTACTGCCTCAAGTGGAGGAGTTTAAGTACCTCGGGGTCTTGTTCACGAGTGATTGTAGGATGGAACGCGAGATGGACAGGCAGATTGGTGCAGCATCTGCAGTGATGCGGATTCTACACTGGTCTGTCGTGGTAAAAAGAGAGCTGAGCCGGAAGGCAAAGCTCTCAATTTACCGGTCGATCTACGTTCATACCCTCACCTATCGTCATGAGCTTTGGGTAGTGACCGAAAGGACAAGATCGCGGGTACAAGCGGTCGAAATGAGTTTTCTCTGCAGGGTGGCTGGGCTCTCCCTTAGAGATAGGGTGAGAAGCACTGTCATCCGGGAGAGACTCGGAGTAGAACCGCTGCTCCTCCACATTTAGAGGAGCCAGATGAGGTGGCTCGGGCATCTGGTTAGGATGCCTCCCGGACGCCTTCCTGGGGAGGTGTTCAGGGGGCGTCCAACTGGTAGGAGGCCTGGGGAAGACCCAGGACATGCTGGAGAGACTATGACTTTCAGCTGGCCTGGGAACGCCTCGGCATCCGCTGGGAAAAGCTGGACGACGTGGCCGAGGAGAGGGACGTCTGGGCTTTCCTGCTTAGGCTGCTCCCACTGCGACCCGACCTCTGATAAGCGGAAGAAAACAGATGGATGGATGAATTTTATAATGGTTATGTAAAAATATGAGGAAAATGAGGCCAGTTAAGTAGCATGAAGGTGAAATTTTAAAGGTGCAATACTGTGGAGAAGCAAACCAAAAAAAAGTTGTAATTTTTTGTCGGGGAAAAATTTATAGTATTTTGGGAATAAAGTCAAAATATGGGATTCAAGTCATAGCATACAAAAAATTTATGAAGACTATTTAAGAAGAAAGTTGACATATTTTGAAAAAAAAAACCAACTGCAAAAAAGGGGGGGGTTAAATTGTACAGTGTGCATGCAGCATTATATAGCTCTCAGAAATGTTAGTTTCATGGACCAGCAATTGTTTTCAAAGGGTAATGGTGGCTAATTGGCTTTGTGGCTGTGGTGTCACAGAATCAGTAGATTGTAAACAGCATGATAACACTCTAAATCTATACTGTCGCAGCTCCCTTGAGTGCATCTTTTGTGGTAGTGAATTGACCCATCGCCATTTGTATTTGTGCCCATGTCTTGAAACTCTTAGGGGATTATTTCATCAATATAGCTGTAGGTTCCACCAATTGGTTTCTCTTTATGTTGTCCAAGGGGTTTCTGCCTGCCTTATTTGGAACTACAGGGATTTTGTTCTATTTCTCCATGATTTAGGTCATGTGTGATCCAGTGGGAGTTGATGTGAAAACCGACCCAAGCAATTTATTTTACAAAGTCATGAACATTATTCATGCCAATGAGGTACTATTAACTTAAACCCTACTGAAAAAAAACATTCTGAGAAAATACAACAAGACATTTTGTCTGTTTCAATAGCTTTTGCAAATGGTTAAAAAAAACTGCATAATAGGCACACCCATTAAGGTAAGTTTTACCAGTCTTTGATAACGTCAGCAAAGAGGTGCACAGGAAGAAAAATCTATGGTAGACTGGATGACACGGAGTATGACCAACAGCAGGTAGCGATTAGGCAGATGATGGCCTGAGGTCTAAACAAGAAACAGAGCGGCAGTAAAATATAACAAAGAAAAGCACAGCAGACTACAAAACTATAAGAAATAACATTAGAAACTTTGTCCCTGCAGATAGCGCCATCAAATGCTTTCTATTTAACTTTTGAAAAGCCTTTTAGTTGCGGATTTACTGTATTTCATGTAGTTTTATTGTTTATACAGTCTTTCAAGAATGTATTTCTCTGTCATGTATAATATTATCTCAAACTACTGTACCTTAACACTCTTCTTCATGTATTCGAACTCACATTCTCTGACTTCAAATGACAACTCTTCAATACTGTGATTGCGTTAGTTATTCAGTAACCCCTCGCCACTTCAAGGCTCGAATTTCGCAGCTACACTCTATCATAGTTTTTCAAATATATTAAGTAATAAATCATGCTGTTTGTGTTTAAATACAGCCAATTATTAGTCCAAGAATTAAGCTTATTTAAGCAAATGTATGTATTTTGTGCCTGAGTGGGTAGCATGTTGGCCTCACAGTCAGAAGATCAGGGTTCGAATCTCCACTGGGCATCTCTGTGTGCAGTTTGCATGTTCTCCCCGTGCGTGTGTGGGTTTTCTCCGGTTACTCCGTTTTCCTCCCACATTCCAATAACATGCAACTCTAAAGTTGTCGAATAGGTATGAGTGTGAGTGTGAATGATTGTATGTGTGATTGACTGGCGACCAGTCCAGGGTGTGCCCCGCCTCTCGCCTAAAGTCAGCTGCTATAGGCTCCAGCATCCCCGCGACCCTAAGCGGCATAGAAAATGGATGGATGGATGGGTGATTGTGCAAAGTAGAAAACGTTTTTGCTTCAGTGCATGCATCTTCAACGTTACTTAGTCTGCATCCAAAACATTGACAACACATTTTTTATCTGTCCTGTCAGGTTCGAACTTCAGCCTGAAGGTCCAGGTTATTGAAATGCTGAGTCATCAGTATGTGAGCCAGGCAAAAGTGGATGTCTACATCAACTACACCAGAATGAGTACAGGTTTTACTGGGGAGGATGGTGGTGTTTTGCTCCAAGTACCTTTCCAAACTGGACTGCCTATCACGGTTGTGGCCGGCAGGGACGGCTACATGTGCAGAGTGTTGCCATACAGAATCACCAGGACACCGAGTAAGTATACACAGAACATGCAAGCAATCATCTCTCTTCACTTCTGAACCTCCATCCTGTAAAGCAGTGATTCTCAGCTGGTGGGGTTGATGTGGTCTGGTGGGTCGCCGGTCAAAAAAATGTAATGACCTGATGTTTGTGAATGCACCTTGGGCTCTTGTCTGTGCTATTCGCTTGCTACACCACAACAAGGTGCATGCCGTTTTGACTTTGTCAAGCTTGAGCTGGAGGGGAAGGACGTCGGGTTTTTACTTAATGAGCCATCCATGCAGATACAGCTGCGGATATCTGCTGGAGAAGAGCGCCCCGTGAAGAGTGAGATAGCAGCTCACGTTGGGTTGCAAACTGTCCCGTTTAAATATAAGATGTTTGAGTTGAAACTTGTTTGCAATTTCGGTCACCAATTGTCATTGAGGGGTGAGGATGGTTCCGACAGGCAAACCAGCATAGTTACAGATTGTAATTAACAGTATTTTTAGAATGCCACTTTTGCTTTACTACAATAATGTATTTAATTATTATATAATTAATACAATAATTATATAAAAATAAAATCTGTATTGTGTAAAATTCACATTTTGTTGTTGACTCTTTTTAATTTTTATTCACATACCCCCATGACAATTGGCATAACCCCATTTTGGCCTTAGTGGAAACAGGCTCATGCGCCATGCAGTGTCAATATGGGTCAAATTGTAAACAAATATTTACCAATAAATATTCCCCATTATTTTTCCTGTTTTAGTATTTTCATCAGTGACCATGCCGCTGCTGGGTCTTACTCAAGGAAACATCTGGCTATTTGAAGATACTTTTCTCATCACTGACAAAACATCAGGTGATGTATTGCTGTTATTGAAATGTACTTGTATAGTACAGTATAGCATGATCAATTATTTTGTGCTTCACTTTGTAGATGCTTCATTTAAGCCCATTGTCGAGTTTCCCAAAGGCCTGCTGAACCTGACAGAAACCAGTGACATCACCTCTTTTCAAGCCTACTTGACAATCCCCAAGTTGCCTTCAGAGGATGGAGACTTCCTTAGCATTTTGGGCATCATAAGCAGTACATCAGGTTAATATATCTGGATTGCGCAATAACCTCCAAATCATTTTGTCTGCAGTCATACACATAAAAGTGGTCAGTAGATGCTCTTTTTTGCCATTAAAATCAATATCTGAAGTTACATATTCAGGGTGGCACCTGGCCACATAACAAACAGGGGTGCCGGCCCGCCAGGAATTCTGAGCCCCATGAAAAAGTCCAACCTTGTTGGGATCTGCAGTCCCCACATCTTTAGGACCTGACCCATTTAAACACATTTTAATACCATTTCACTTGAACCTGAATTTAGTTGGATGCATGTTTTTCATGAGTACAGTCGTCCCTCGCCGCTTTCAAATTGAATTGATTGTATATTATTTTTAGCACAAAATAACCAATTAGCAGAATAATAATTATAAAACGTCCAGGGCTGGGCTTAAATCCACAACATCTGCCTTCATAGGCAGCAGCAACTGTACCATTACACTTGGACTTGAGTTCAAAATAATAGCAGTCCAATGTGACTAACCAGATCAATCACTATTTTTTTATTGCTACATGGCAAACAAGTTACCAGTACGTACAGTAGATTCTCCGAAACCAATCAAGACGCAGGATTCATGATATGCATGTTCTTCAGGCTGTGCAATTGATCAATTAGTTGAAAAGGGGTTGTTGAAAAAATACTGCCGTTGTCTTTACAAACTGAAAACTATTTTTTACAAACTTTATGTTTTTTAGGATTTGGCAAACCTGTGAATCACTAAACTAATATTTAGTTGTATGACCACATTTTTTCATAACTGCTTCACATCTGTGCGCCATGGAGTCAACCGACTTGTGGCACCTTTCAGATGTTATTCCACTCCAAGAATCTTTAACAACATTCCACAATTCATTAACATTTCTTGGTTTTGCATCAGAAACAGCATTTTTGATGTCACGAGTTCTCAATTAGGTTAAGGTGAAGGAATTTGGCTGGATACTCCATAACATTAATTTTGTTGGTTTGGAACCAAGATTTTTCTTGTTTACTGGTGTGTTTGGGGTCTTGTTAAAACACCCATTTCTAGGGCATGTCCTCTTCGGCATAAGGCAACATGACCTCTTTGAGTATTTTGACAAATGTAAATTTATCCATAATCCCTGGTATGCGATAAATAGGCCCAACACCATAATAGGAGAAACATGTCCATATCATGATGCTTGCACCACCATGCTTCACTGTCTTCACTGTGTACTGTGGCTTGAATTCAGAGTCTGCGGCTGATGAACAGCCAAAACATTTTTTCACCTTTTCGTAAGTTTTTCCCTCTCCAAACAACATTTTAATCTAAGTACAATGTTCTTCTGAACAGTGTCCTCAACGACCCATTTTTCTCAGGTTTTTAAAGAGAAATGCATGTTCAACATGTGCTGGTTTCACCCTTAAATAGGGGCCACCTGATTCAAACCTGTTTTTTCACAAAATTGATCACTGATGACCTGCGGTCAGGGTCGGCAAGTGAGGCAGAGCCTCACTGCCCCCTGGTGGTCTTTCCTTTACACTGCATGTGAATAGTTGTATTAACCGTGCTTTGCATTGATTTTCTTTTTCAATCCACTAATTTCAATGATTAGATCAGTAAAATAGCTGAATTTTTACATTTCCTGTTCAAATGAATAGGAAGCACAGCTACAATAGTCACGTTGAGTCATCGCTCTCATGGTGCTTTAAGCGACCACGTCCACATCAATTCAGGCAGGCTGTGATTGGTTCGTGGCTTCACACAAGAGACATTGGTGTTCATTGCATCGCCAATAATATACGTTTTATCACACATGCACTGCACATACTGACGTTAAACAGACTGTCTATACAATATATTGCTGTACAAAATATTTCATGAAAGTATGTGACATTTAGTCGTTCCTATCGACCAGAAAAGCCATTAAAAGGGCACCGTGTGGTCATGGAGCTCCAGACGTCATGTGACTGATCTTGATGAACACAGCCACGCTGGCAGGATAGTAGCAATGCATAGACGACGCTCATAAAAAAAAAAAATTTTTTTTTTATTTTTTTTTTTTTTCCTTTTTTAAAAAGTACTCTGTAACAAAAACAACCTGCATAGTATTTCCATTTAATTCCTAACAAAATTACATTTCAAAACTAAAAGACAAGCACATTGACTTCATTTACAAGTAAAGGTAAGACCAAAAGCAATTTAATAAAAAAAAAAGATTATCGGAAAAAAAACCTCATGAATTTAACTTTATATTAAATATTCTTTTGTTTTTGTTGCTATGAAATTGTTTAGCAGTGCGCAATTGATTGAAGCCAAGATGCTAAAACTGGAGAAATCATACTTGCGGCTGCCAGTTAAAAGAAGTGCTTTTGCATTTTGTACCATCTGCAGATGCCCAAGAGAGGACTGACTGAGCCCAACATAAAGTGAATTACAAATATCCAATGATAAAAGCATGGATCAACCTTTCAAAATGATGTCTAGGGACAATGGGCTTGGTTTTGGCCAACTGACTTAAATGGAAGAAACTAGACTTCACCACTGCATGAATGTGTGACTCCAGTTTAAAATCCTTGTCCATCTGTACTCCCAAATTTGTGATTTTACAAACTTTGTCTTTTTACCATTAAAGTGCAAAAAAGTTTACAGACATTACAGACAGAGATTTCATTTAAGCACTCATTTAAGCATCTAAAAGATTTTAAAACACCTAATTGTTTCAATTTAGGTCACAATTGAAACATAGGCCTATCTTCTATTTTGGTTTAATGTTTTTGTATCTGACTCTGCCGCGCGGTGGATGACTGGGTAGCATGTTGGCCTCACAGTCAGAAGGTTCGGGGTTCGAATCTCCGTTGGGCATCTCTGTGTGGAGTTTTCATGTTCTCCCCGGGCATGTGTGGGTTTTCTCTGGGTACTCTGGTTTCCTCCCACATTCCAAAAACATGCATGTTAGGTTAATTGGTGACTCTAAATTGTCAATTAGGGTGTGAATGGTTGTCGGTCTGCCCTGCGATTGACTAGTGACCAGTCCAGGGTGTACCCCGCGTTCTGCCCGAAGTCAGGTGGGGTAGGTTCCAGCATACCCGCGACCCAATGAGAATAGGCGGTATAGAAAATGAATGAATATCTGAATCCTTTTATAGTCTGTGCCTCACCAATCATGAACCTGATTGAGTGCCACACTGCTATTTTTTGAAGACCCCCCTTTTAATGAATTTCCCAATTGCACAGCCTTAAGAACGTGCATATCGTGAATGCTGGGTCTTGTTTGTTCTCTGAGAATCTTCTGCACCTACTAGTAACTTGTTTGCCACGTAACAATAAAAATATACTTTTTTTGTGTGTCTTGTCCAGCATCATAACAGCTGAATGGGAGTCAAGCTGCCTTTAAATGCTGAGCAAAATTTCTTTGCCAAGGGAGACTTCAAAATCCAAATGAGTCTCCCTTGGCATTTGACTGCGTTTATTATGAATTTTGTTGCGCCACATTTCGATGCCGGACTCGACCTGAAAAGGGACCGGAGGGGTGTGGGGTGGGAGATATAAGCAAGGGTGCAGAAGAACCTCACAAACATATTTCAACCATATTATAAACAACCATGATAATCACAATTTCAGCAACAACCAGAACAGTCACAGAGCAAAATGAGCAAAAATGCAGGAAAAAAAGAAAAAATAATAATAATAATTAAAATTAATAAATTAATTAAATAATTTTAATTATTAATTAAAATTAATTAATAAAAATATATACACACACACA
>QODF01000117.1:867634-1001020 GCA_024372805.1 Oostethus manadensis | reverse complement strand
CCAGGGTGCACCAGGGAGCATCCAAGAAAACAGGGGCATAATAAGACTCTCTAATCCACGCCCCCCCCACCCAACTAAGAGTGTTATGAGGTGTCCCACCGCGGGGCAGGGGCCGGCTCGAGGCGAGGTCATCCATAGGCCCCGGACGCCCAGCGACCGCAGTCCGGGAGCAGCCCCACCCAGACGCCACACTCCAGCCAACAGGCGCGCCACTGCAGGAGACTCCGGCGGCTTGCACCCCCGAACACCACCACCGCCATCCCCACCCCGCAAAATATACTAATAACAGTAATTAATCTGGTTAGTCACATTGGACTGCTATTATTTTGAACACTACTGTATATGTAAATCTGTGAATTAATTCTTCAGCTTCAGATTACTCTCTTTTTTCTCTCCTGCCACAGGCAGACTTGGTGCTCCATGCCTCCCTGGGAAAATATGCCCCCTAATGCAACATTGGGCCCTCCAGGGATCATAGGGTCTTATGCACTGTGTGTTCTGTGTGTAGGGGGAAACATGTATTTGCTGAAAACAAAGGCCATTGTGTGGGTTTTACCTTGCCCCATCTGCTGGTTGTTACAAGAAGTTACACTTGGGTACTCAGTAACTACAGTTAGACTGGTTTACTCCAGTACACTTTTTATAGCAAACTGAGTAACGCCTTAGCTCCTTTGGCTGAAGTCAGTCCTCCATGATAATATTTTTTTTACATTACAACCAAAACGTGAAAGCAATAATTCCAGATTTTTAAGTAAAATGTACTTTCATGTCTCTCTTCACGTAATGTTATTCACTGTTTTTTTCCCTAGGGTATATCGGCATGGAGTTGAATCCAGTGGCGGCCGTCAGTGTGCGACTTTTCTCCGGGGACACTGAGTTACATATCAGTGGACCCATAAAGATCAGCCTAACTCTTCCTGACAGCTGTGGACTTCAGTCTTCAAATGTAGTTCCAGCATGGTTATATAACCAGACCACTGGTGGGTATCGCATCACGCATGTGTAATGTGTTCCTGTAATGGGAATGGATCAAATATGGAACAGTGAATATATTTTATATGCAGTAAATCATTTTCAGATACTGCATTTCGTGTTGAAACAGTATGAATGAGCTAGTGGTGGATGCGTACGAGGATGAATTTAACTGAAATTGGTCAACTCATCATGTCTTAGTGAACTTGGTTAGAGAACTCTATGCCCCTGGTTTAGAGTGATGGTACATTATTTGTAGTAAATAAATACGTAATGTTTTGAAAATCATATAATGGGATGTCACTCGCCACATAGAGTATGTAACATTTAAAAGCCATCATCTGATTGTTAAACAAATGTATAACAAAAGCCCTGCGATTGACTGGCGACCAGTCCAGGGTGTACCCCGCCTCTCGCCCAAAGCCAGCTGGGATAAGCTCCAGCATCCCCGTGACCCTAATGAGGATAAGCGGTACAGAAAATGAATGAATGAATGAATGTATAACAAAAGTTTTTCTGTCCTGAACCCGTGATGTTGACATCAAACATATGCTTTTTTTTTTAACAAAAAAGACATCATACCTGTTTTAGAGCTCATTACTATTTTAATAACATGCTGTATTTATTGGCTTTGTTAGTGCCATTATTTCTTTTCTCCTCAGCATTTTGTCAGTACATTTGCACTGTTGTCTTCATTTGCCAGTTGTTGTTTTCTTCTTTAATTGTATTTTACCAATACAGTATTTCCTCGTTTATTGCTGTCAGAGGAAAACAAAGTGACAATAAGTGTAAGAAGTCTGGTGCTTGTGTGTCTCACCAAACATTTTGTTACCATTACTGATACCTAGTGACCAGTGTAAAATACCACATATCATCTTCAACCATGAAACAATATCAATACATTTGTGAAAACCCATGATAGAGGCTGTGAAATTTGAAGTGCAAAGTGGCGAGGGATTACTGTATGCTGCAAAAAAAGCACCAGGCTGCATACGGCTCCCAGGCCGCGCTTTGGACACCCGTGGTCTAAAGTGTTATGATCGGCATGGATCTTTTATTCACAAATGTAACTGGCTGCTTGCCAATGAGGTAATGCAAATGTAACAGATGGATGATAAAACTGCTCAAATAAAATGCATCATGGTCACTATTGGGTCCCTGCCGATTGACTGAATTCCGTTCATACGGTTTGGACTGCAGCCTCAGTTTTAAGTTGCCTTACATCATAAACAATGCAAACAAGATTGTTTGTACTTTTGGGTAAATACTTGATTCTCCTGCATTTGTTTATTCTGTGATTTAGGTGGCTGGATGAGACAGGGATTAGGGACTGTGGTCTCTATAGATGGGAAACTGAGTTGGACATGGACTGCTCCTCATCTTGGTGACTGGATTGCTGCACCGATGCCAACCAGTGGAGGTAAGTGCTGGTATTAAAGCAATACTGATTTAGAATGCCATAAGATTATTTATTTAGTTGCAAAATTATAGTACATCGGTAAAACTATGTTGGAATGTTTTTTTTTTAAGATTACAAAACCATCCGTCCATTTTCTATGCCGCTTATCCTCATTAGGGTTATAGGGGTATGCCGGAGCCTATCCCAGCTGACGCCAATTACCTTGAAATGTAACCTGCAAGAAAGAAGAAAGGCGTGATGTAGAAACATTTTAAAAAAGCATATTTGTTTATATTCTCTGCCTTCTCTCAATCTTCAATCCACGTGGTTTTAGATGTCTTTGGAACTGGCATACTCGATGGCTTCTTCGTCCGTTATTCAACCTCCTTGATGGCTGTGCTGGGTGGAGTGCTTTTTATTTTCGCCTGTCTTCTCGCGGGATTGTTGAATTATCAGAGGTAGGACTGCACCACACCATCGTTACCAATGTGGTATACACATGACATATAGCTAAGGTGACAGACAGACAATATAAGAAAGTTCATTTTCTTTGAGTTGTTCCGTTTTATCCCACGGAAAGGGCAACCCGGCGTGCAGCTACTTGGCAAGTTCTTTGTTGTTAGCCATTTCATTGTATCTGCTGCGCTATGCCGTGTCTTTATGTCCGCTCCCTTGTGTTGTGCATCGGAGAAAAACTATGCTCCGGTGTGCTTATTTAAATGGCTGGTGAACGCTACGTTCTTGATTTACAAGCAGTTGTATTAAGTGAAGAGGTACGAAAAGACGAAGCTGTGAGACACAACAGAAGTGTGATATTATAACATTGCTGTCTTGTGGGTTTTTGTGTTCACTTCGTTTAAATGTTTGTTTGAATGGGATTGGGTTTCAGCGTGGATACTGGAATACTTCCTGGTTTGCCGCAAAGCATTTTGGGGGCTGTAGTCTCTAGTCATAGAGACTGATTACATGTATTTTTTCATAGGCTTGTCATTGGTTGAAGTACGTGTTGCTATGAAATGTCTGTGTACATGCTTTTATGTATAAGTCTAAAACACAGACATAAAATTCATGAATGTATGGTATTGTATATTTAATATTAGCTAGACTATAAAAATTGTTATGTTGTATTTAATGCTTATTAGATAAAGGCTTGATGTACAAGTAGTGGAATCAATGTGCTTGTGTTTAAGCAATGTATTTATTTATTTCTTTAGGTTTATTACCTGAGGCTGATGCTGATTACTGCTACTGCTGAAAAAATTAAAATAGAAAAATTGCAATAGCAGTTTGAAGTTTGAGTAATATCCTTTTTGCCCACCAGGTTGCCCTTTCCGTGGGAGAAAACGGAACATTAGTAATTATATGAACTACAGTATATTATGTCAAAAATACATCTTAAGTCTCGGTGCAAGTAGGCATTTGTACATTGACAGTTTTTTATAATTTTACTTTAATAATCCACTACAATAGAGTTTGAATTAAAAAGTTAAACTGCCAATGGAGTGGAGCCTCAACAATAAAATTTCAGTATACAAAGCTAGTGGATGGATTACAAAAAAACAAAAACAAAAAATAGATAATTTGCATATATACACTTAATATAAATATAAACAAAACTTTTGGTTTTGCAGTGGCCTTTTATTGTGGCCAGCCTCCCATGCTGTCTAATTAGCTTTTTCTTTTTCTTTTCAGTTTATCCCATCAGGGGTCGCCACAGCGAATCATTGATATTGTGACTTAGATGGATTATCTGGGCAGTGGCAAATGCTTGCTAACACAGATTTAGACTTGAACCAGTTAGTTGTGACAAAGGAGGGATTATTGTATTAGTTGACAATATATCAAGTTGTATTTTTGAGAGTTTTATTATTGAACAACCATGTTCTCAATGAACCCAAAAAACTCAATATCAAAGCGGAATATTTTTGGAAGTAGTTTTTAGTTTGTTTTTAGTTTTAGCTAATTTAGGAGGATATCCGTGTGTGCAGGTGACTATTACTGTGCATAATTATTAGGCAACTTAACAAAAAACAAATATATACCCATTTCAATTTATTTTTACCAGTGAAACCAATATAACATCTCAACATTCACAAATATACATTTCTGACATTCAAAACCAAACAAAACAAATCAGTGCCCAATATAGCCACCTTTCTTTGCAAGGACACTCAAAAGCCTGCCATCCATGGATTCTGTCAGTGTTTTGATCTGTTCACCATCAACATTGCATGCAGCAGCAACCACAGCCTCCCAGACACTGTTCAGAGAGGTGTACTGTTTTCCCTCCTTGTAAATCTCACATTTGATGATGGTCCACAGGTTCTCTATGGGGTGCAGATCAGGTGAATAAGGAGGCCATGTCATTAGTTGTTCTTCTTTTAGACCCTTTCTTGCCAGCCACGCTGTGGAGGACTTGGACGCGTGTGATGGAGCATTGTCCTGCATGAAAATCCTGTTTTTCTTGGAGGATGCAGACTTCTTCCTGTACCACTGCTTGAAGAAGATGTCTTCCAGAAACTGGCAGTAGGACTGGGAGTTGAACTTGACCCCATCCTCAACCCGAAAATGCCCCACAAGCTCTTCTTTGATGATACCAGCCCAAACCAGTACTCCACCTCCACCTTGCTGGCGTCTGTTTCGGACAGGAGCTCTCTGCCCTTTACCGATCCATCCACAAGCCCATCCATCGGGCCCATCAAGACTCACTCATTTCATCAGTCCATAAAATCTTAGAAAAATCTGTCTTCAGATATTTCTTAGCCCAGTCTTGACATTTCATCTTGTGTGTCTTGTTCAGTGGTGGTCGTTTTTCAGCCTTTCTTACCTTGGCCATGTCTCTGAGTATTGCACACCTTGTGCTTTTGGGCACTCCGGTGATGTTGCAGCTCTGAAATTTGGAAAAACTGGTGGCAAGTGGCATCTTGGCAGCTGCACACTTGACTTTTTCTCAGTTCACGGGGAATTATTTTGTGCCTTGGTTTTTCCACACATAATAATTATGCACACCTGATATAGGGTGTTGATGTCATTAGACCACACCCCTTCTCATTACAGAGATGCACATCACCTAATGTGCTTAATTGCTAGTAGGCTTTCCAGCCTATACAGTTTGGAGTAAGACAACATGCATAAAGAGGATGATGTGGTCAAAATACTCATTTGCCTAATAATTCTGCACTCCCCTGTATATCAACTGCAGTGCTCTGTTGTTGAAAAATATTCTTCCCTATATATTGTGTTAAATTGTAGTTTTTGAATTTTTGACATACTCTAGCATTATGACACATACACTTCTTACTTTGCCTTATTTATATTTGTTTTGTGCAGTTTGCAAGAAACATTGTATTGTGATTGATTCTCAGACACACTATATTGATAAATAATTGTGAGGTCGGGAAAATATTTTAATAAGAATAATGTGGTTTCCATGTTGTTGAAACTGGGTCAATTGTCCAAATACTATTCTATACTAAAAATGGCGGGGATTGCCAACTAATGCAACATAATAACACAGGAGGGGAGAATGAAGGTGAATGCAGTGACATTTTGAATGATTTGCAATCATGAATCCATGCCCCAGGCACAGTTAACCCACGTCACCCCACTGGTCCCCACTCCTACAGATCATCACACATCACTGCTGCATAGCACGTTACAATGATAGAATGCATGTAATAAATGTAAGCTTCTCCTCCTCCTGGCCAAGAATAATGAATCTTGTTTTCTGCAGAAGCTCTGTGAGGGACACTAAGGTAAAGCAGATCCTACCATTGACAAGAAAAGACCAATCCACCCTCACATGCAACAGGGAAGACATCGCAGGATCTTCTGGTGTCAGCATTCCATCGCAGCATGGCCTGGAAGAAATATTTACTGAAATGAGCGATAACCAACACAATATTACTCTTTCGATCTATAACGCCAATATCATAGCCAATCCCAATGCTTTGGCTGCTAGTGCTGAACCTAACGATGTGGGTCCTTCACACACTCCGGGGATGATTAAAGTTCCAGCCTCTCTTGCAGACAATTTACTATTTTACAACCAACCTGTTGCTATTCTTAATGCTTCAGCATTTTTCCAAGTGGAAGAGCAAATACAGCAGCCCCACTGGAGCAAGGCAGCAACTCGGCCACAGACAGTGAATGGTGAATCCACAGAGAAACTGCCTGAGAAAAACTGCTTGCAAAAATTGCCAGCTGTCTCCAAAGCCACCCAGAACCAAGAAAGAGAAAGCCAAGAACAAGTTGGAAAATTAAAGGACGCTCGGAATCCAGTATCCCCAAACAAGTCTAGAGGTCAGTGTGGTCTACTGGAATCTGCATCAGTCCCAGAAACGTTAAGTAAAATAAGGACCAGCAGACACTCACTGGATGCTGTGACAGAACTTTCAAAAACAGCCTCGTCTCAACCACCTCGGGCCTGGTTTGTCACTCTGGAGGGCAAACCTGCAGCCGAGATCCATTATGCTGTGGTGGAACAACAGAGGAGGCAAAGACCGGCGGAAAGTCAAGAGACTAGTTTAGATTCTGGTGTGGATATGATGGAGATGAACCAGATGCCCTCAAGGAGAGCTGTAACACTGGAGCGGAACGCTACTTTTGTTAAGAGAACATCTAGCAGCAAACACACATCACAGTAAAACACGAAGAGGTTCTTACGCCATCACATTAACAGCATTGCAGGTACTTGCCACATTTCCCCTGTGACACGGTCATAAAAGACAAATGACAAATACTAAATTGAAGTTTTTTTTAAAACATGCGCAACACCAATAAATTAAAGAATAACAGATCTTATTTTAATCCTAAACCCTTCTCTGATATAATGTGACTTTATTTTATATATGACCATAAACACAGTTGTGCCATCATCGATGATAAAAACTGGAAAATAGTTGTTAAAACATTACCAAAGTTATTAATCATAGCCTTGAAATGAGTGTGTTTTAAATTTCAATTCACTCCTTGATGTACTCCTCCAGTGGAAACTATTGAACTCCCTCAGTCCAATGGCGTTGACTGACTTGCCGCGTGCTGCTAGATGCAGCCACTAGGGGGCAGACTTGCACAAGGTTTGTTGCGTTACTTCTGCAGTGCTGTATCTTTCACCATCATAATGTGTATTTAAAACTGCAGGAAAGCTAAATGATTATTCAATACCAAGAAAGTGTTTCATCAAGACATGTAAGTAATTATAACACAGCCCATGCTGTACATAATTATTTAGATTTATGGAAAGGACATGTTATTGTATTTAAGGATGTTTAATGCCTTGAATGACTGGACCTTTTGTGATGGTTTACTGTATATTCTGTATTATGTGTCTGTTGCCACTTGCTCTCACTCTGTATTTCTGTTCTGTCCCTTTCAGAGAGTGGCCACTGGCAATGCTAAGTAAGGATATTGATTTGATGCAAGTAAATAAGGTGGCCAGTACTGCAGATTCTGATACCTAGGGGAGCTGCCAGAAAATTCTGGGGCCAATGGAAAAAAAATCTAGTCTAAACAACTTACTTATACAGTACATTAACTTTTAAATCTGCTGACAAGAAAATAAAGTTGACATGGAATCATTATGTGGAAATATAATATGTTTTTGTAATTCTCACACACTCCCGGCAATGATACTAACTGACATGTCATTGAACACAGTGTTTCTCACCTTCATCACTTGCACAGCCAGGGGTAAAGTTGTGGGGAGACAGGGATGCTGCTCACTCATCAGCTATTAAACCTGCCAAATGGCTGGCGACGAACAACTGATTTCATAATACATGATAAACAGTTACCTGCGCTGATTAAACACTGGTTAAAAAGGAGCGAGATGCAGGCTAACAGAACATGCTAACACTGCTATTTTATTTCATTGTGGAATTAAGTTAACAGGTTCATTTTCCACCACACCCAGACTGGCTAGGCTAGGTTTATGGTTCCTCCATAATTGAGGTAATCGGTGTTTGTGCATGCTACTATTTCTCAATATACATTAGTAGTACTTTTTTTTAAAATATTAATTTGGAAATCATGTCAATCCAGTTAATAGGAGGCAAAATTGCGACTACAATTTTGGTCAAAAATCAAATCATAGAGTACAGGGCAATCAGGTCACTTTATTACGTATACTGCTGTTCAAAATGTCCTAAAACTTGGGCAAGATTTTGACAAAAAAAATTTGAATTTTTTTTCATAATCCCAGAGGGGGGTAAAAAAACAAGGATTGACTGCATAAATTTGATTTGGATTAATCAGCCCACTTTTACTATCTGGCATGATCAACAGTGGCATTTTTGAGTTCTGCTCATGCGGCAAGAAGACGGCAGATTGTTCTTGATGATGTACACTTGCTGCGTGTAGCTTGTTACCAATCGACTTTTACATTTGCCTCATTTTGCTTTATTTTTTTATTTAATATTGTTACACCCTGACCAGTTCTGCCCTATAGGTCCTCCCTAAACAAGACCAACAAAATACTATTTGGAAATACCATTAGCAAGACACAAGGAACTGATCAACCAGATGCACTTGATCTAGGAACTCATCAAAATACAACTAAAGACACTCATAACACAACACTACAGCTCGCTGGACAAGATGATCTACAATTGGATACTTTTACTCTCACAGACCACAAACATCTTGATCTGGAAAAAGACATAGATCCCGACACAAACTTTTTTTTTTACATCAAAAATTACACTACTACATGGAGGAACAATACAACAATAATCTAAATGCATGAAATACTTGAACTGGAAGGTTATAAATGAACTGCATCAACAGAAACAACACAAGTGGAAGAGGAGTGGCTGTCAACGTGGACAAACATCTGAACTACAAAATGGTAAAGAGCATGTCATTTGGTGTTGACAACATTTTCGAATGCATAACAAATGAAATTTACTCAGAAAAAAGTTAAAAACATTTTAATAAGTTGTCTGAATAAGAACACCAAAGTCAAGCATGGAAATATTTGAGGACTGGATCAAGGCAACCTTTTCAAACAACAACCAAAAAAATCATCTTTGTTTGTGGAGACTTCAGCATTGATCTTCTGAATCCAAACAAGCAAAGAAGAATAGCTGATTTTATTGATACAATGTACGGTCTGAGTTTTTATCCAAAAAGACCAAGCAGAATAACAGACCACAGTGCCATGTTTATCGATAACATATTCACTAATGACTTTGATAACGACACAACTAATGGCCTTCTAATCAATGACATCAGTGATCATCTTCCAGTATTTACAATTTACAACAAAAACTACAAAAAATGAAAGATGGAGGACAAAAGAACTTGCAAAAGACTACACACAGAGGACACATCAATGCTTTCAAAAAAGATCTGGACGAACAAAGATGGGGGAGTGGGTACAGTGGAAGCAATGTGGAAAAGCATATGAACACTTTCTAATGACTTATATGAAGCTGTACGATAAGCATGTCCATTGAGAGAAGTGTCTAACAAGCAAAAGAAGAATAATAAGCCATGGATGACAAAAGCTCTGCAAAATGCCTGTAAGAAGAAAAATACATTTTATAAGAAATGTATCATTCAACAAACAAAGGAAGGCGAAAAAACATATATAAACAAGTTAACAAATATTTTGAGAATGTGCAAGAAAGAATATTATAAACCAATACTAGATAAGAATAAAAACAACATTAGAGCTACTTGGGGCATTCTGAACAGAATTATTAGGAAAGGCACTAAGAAAGCAGACTACCCTCAATACTTCACAGTTGGAAATTGTATTAATAATGATCATATGAGGGACGTAGCTGAGAAGTTTAATAGCTACTTTGTAAATACTGGACCAAATCTGGAAGAGGAGATCCCAAAATCCTGGTCAGTGTAGGAAGGAAAGGAGACTAAAGACAGGAAGCCTAACTCCATGTTTCTCACTGATGTGACCAAAGAGGAAATCATTGACATTGCACACAAATGTAAACTACAAACATCCACTGATTGTATGGAATTGGAATGGAAAGGATAAAAAAGGTTATTAATGAGATCACAGAACCACTAACGTATATCAGCAACCTATCATTCTAAATTCCCAGGCAAAATAAAGACAGCTAAAGTAGTTCCAATCTTCAAAAATGGAGATAAAAATAATTTCACAAACTACAAACCCGTTTCATTATTACCACAATTTTCCAAAATCATCAAAAAGTTATTCAACCATAGGTTGGACAAATTCCTCAATAAGAATGACATCCTGGCGGATCGCCTATACGGATACAGAGCTAATATTTCCACTTCTATGGCACTGATTGAAATCACAGAGGAAATTACGAATGCTATAGATCATAGAAAGTGTGCAGCCTCAGTATTCATTGATTTAACGAAAGCTTTTGATACAATCAATCACAACATCCTGACTACAAACTTAGAAAGGTATGGAATCAGAGGGTTAGTTCTGAACTGGGTAAAAAGCTACCTTGCAAACAGGAAACAATATGTGAAGTTAGGAGAATATACATCTAAAAGTTTAGAGATATTATGTGGTGTACCACAAGTGTCAATACTGGGACCAAAATTATTTTACCTATACATTAACGACGTCTGCAAAGTGACAAAACACCTAAAGCTAGTACTATATGCAGATGATACCACAGCTTTTCTGCTCTGCAGAAAACACACAAGAGCTAATAAGAAACGTTTTAGAGGAAATGATTACTCTAAAAAAATTGTTTGATAAAAATAGATTTTTCTTGAATCTAAGTAAAACTAAAATTACGCTATTTGGTAATAGCAGAAGAGATACTTGTGAGAAAATACAAATTGATGGTGAGGAAATTGAAAAGGTGAATGAACATACATTTTTGGGCGTCATAATTGATGACAGAATGAGTTGGAATCCACACATCAAAAACATACAACATAAAGTAGCAAGAAATACTTCAATACTGACTAAAATTACATTTGTCCTGGATCAAAATTCACTCCAAACTCTCTATTGTTCTCTGGTGTTACCATATCTAACTTATTGTGTGGCGATACGGGGAAATAACTACAAAAGTACACTTCACTCGCTTGATGTACTGCAAAAAAGATCAATTAGGATAATGCATAATGCGGCGTTCAGAAATACACAAATCCACTGTTTTAAAAATCACAATGATTAAAATTTGAGATCTGGTAGACCTTCAAACCTTGAAATGCATAAAGCGAACAACAAGCAGTTACCAAAGAATGTCATACAATTTTTCTCAACAAGAGAGGATAAATATGATATCAGGAATAAACTGAACTTAAAACACAAATACGCAAGAACAACATAAACAATCTTGAGGACTTTGGAATCAAACTATGGAATGTGTAGAGGCTAATTGCCACAGTTTTGCACGTCTTAATTTTTTGTATTGACATTTTTGGGATATTTGGTTATTAATAATAAGTTTGACATGGGAGAGATTATATGTGCACATTGATAGATTTGATGAGTGTAGAAATTGCGTGCTGTGCCTTTAAGAGCGGCACTTGGAGGATACGTTTCACTTCCGTTTTTGGATGAGCTACGTGCACGGAGGCAAATGGTTTTCTTACCGCGCAACGCATGTCTTTTTGAATTGATACTAGACTAGCTCATGTTGTACTTTGTATCTTGGTGGACTATTGGAATCTGCAGTAAATGACTATGTTTTTGCACAATTGGGCTTGATGTGTATATGAACGACACGTGGGCCAGAACCGTGGAGCAATGAAAGGACAGCAGGCGAGTAAAACCAAAACCTCATTACAACCTCTACACTAGTAAGAAAACCCGCCGAATGTGGACATATGGAAGTCATCGAAGAGGTTTGTGGAAACGGAGCATGAAGATCAA
The DNA here is from genome assembly GCA_024372805.1 of Oostethus manadensis. Taxonomy (NCBI): domain Eukaryota; kingdom Metazoa; phylum Chordata; class Actinopteri; order Syngnathiformes; family Syngnathidae; genus Oostethus; species Oostethus manadensis. The sequence goes on along the minus strand of QODF01000117.1, from coordinate 988,811 downwards.
AAAGTGATGAGCGCCACCTAAACGAGCACTTTGGGCATAAGTGAACTTCAACTACTGCATTTGGAGAAGTGAAAATAAGTACATTGGAATTGCAAAGCATTTATAAGATAATTGCTATGGATAAAAGTGACACGGTGGAAGAAGTGACTGAAAAACGAGTTGCTAAACCAACACTTAAAGCTTTGGAAGACAAACTGCAAAGAGAAGTAAGCTTAAGGAGGAGAAAATTAAGCAAACTGACACAATTGAAAAATGAAATGTATGCATTATTGGACGATGGCTTGCAGGTGGAAACAATTAGGAACGAGTTACTGAAGTATAACACGCTGCTTGTGGAATTCAAGGAGTTCAATGTGCGTGTTAAAGACATATTCTGCCAATTGGAAAGGGGGGACGATTTCGTCACAGATCAAAGGGACTGGTTTGAACCCAAACTTAGTATATTCACTGCATTTCAGCGAGATGTGCAAAGCTGGTTAGTTTGTGCTAACAAGAAGAAGCTAACAGGATAGGTGAGGAGCTGCGCCCTGAAGACAGCGTGTCAGCCATATCAAAGAAATCGAATAAATCTAAGTGTAGCTCTGCAGCTTCATCAGCTTCATCTGCACGCCTAAAGGTGGAGATGGAAAAGGCTGAACTATTAGCCAAGTCTGCTATTTTGAAAAAACGACGTGTATTAGAAGAACAGGAAATGCAACTCAAGGCAAACAAAGAAGATTTGGAAATAGAAGCCGGATTGCTGCTGCTGCTGCTGATGCACGATTGGCCATTTTGGATTCAGATGTATCAGTCAGAACCAAGGCCAGAAGTGGTGCAGTCAGTCATGACAGTCAGGGCAGCCACACTACTCGACAGGAGGCAGCAGCAGGTGGACCGCAAGCACATGCTATGGTAATGACTCCTGCAAGCAATTTAGTAACAGTCATGCAACGTCAAAATGACATCATTGAAAGTCTCATTAAGCAACAAAGACTGTCTACATTGCCATCACAGAGCATTTCTGTTTTCAAGGGAGACCCATTAGAATACTTACTTTCCTCAGAGCCTTTCAACATGGCGTTGAGAGTAAGACAGAAAACAGTAAGGATCGACTTTACTTTTTAGAACAACACACAAGCGGACATTCCAGGGATTTGGTTCGTAGTTGTCTTCACATGGACCCCGATGAAGGCTATTACAAAGCCTAGAGACTTCTGGCAGAGCGCTTTGGCGACAAGTTTAAGATCTCAATGGCATACCTTGACAAAGCAATGTCTTGGCCTAGCATCAAGTCAGATGATGCTAAGCCACTTCAAGCATTCTCTCTTTTTCTAACCACATGCAGCAATGCAATGGCAAATTTGGACTACTTGGATGAGATGGAGAACGCTGCCAATATGCGCACCATCCTTTCAAAACTCCCATATAGGTATAGAGAGAAGTTTCGAGGAATTGCTTTGGATATTGAAAAAGAAAAGAACATCGCAAGACAAGATTTAAGGATATTGTGGCATTTGTCAACAGGCAAGCTGAAATGGCATCACATCCTGTATTTGGCGAAATTCAAGGACCAATAAGGCGTCAGACAGAAAGTAATACGGAAACAATTATCGGAAGGAAAAGTTTTACTACCTTCACCACTGAGGTTAAAGTACAGACGCTTGATGCAGATAAGAAAGCACAGGATAAGAGGACATTCACAAGTAAAGCATTTAGCATACCTTGTATTTGCTGTCAAGGTGCACATACTTTGGAGCAGTGTAGAAAACTTCAACGAATGCTCCATAAGGAAAAGTTGGAGTTCCTGAAAGGAAAAAGACTTTGCTTCAGTTGTCTTAACGCCGGACATATGAGCAAGGATTGTAGCGAAAAGCTTAGCTGCCAGACATGTACAGCGACGCACCCGACACTCTTACACATCAAGAGGAAAGATAAAAGCACATTGAAAGAAGACACTTTAAATAAGGAAACAAATGAAGAGCCTCCAATGGAGCAACTAGTCGTTTTCAGCGCATTTGTTGACACAAATGACTCACGCTCTCAAAAAGGGGCTGGGGGTACAAATGCTATACTTGCCATTGTTCCGGTGCAAGTCAAGGCAAAGAAAGGCAACAAGATACTCAACTGTTATGCATTTTTGGATTCTGGAAGTAATGTCTCCTTTTGCACCGAAAGCTTAATGAAGGATCTTAACCTGCAAGGAAAAAAGGTGAACATACTTCCCACCACAATGGGAGAGCAAAGAGCAATGTGATGTAAAGCCACACAAGACCTGGAAGGGAGGAGCCTGGAAGGGAATGACTTCATTGAACTTTGTGACGTTTATGTACAAAATGCTATTCCTGTAAGTAAAGAGAACATCCCAACACAGGAAGATGTGGATAGGTGGCCCCACCTAACTGGCGTGCTGATCCCGACAATTAAGGCAGACATATGTCTTCTAAATGGTATTGATACAGCTAAGGCCTTAGAGCCAGAAGAGGTCATTCTCAGTGTCATCATGGACCATATGCAGTACGCACTGCGTTAGGATGGACTGCAAATGGACCATTGCGTGAGAACACGTCAAGCCAACACAACAGACGCCAGCATGTCTGGACAAAGCAAATAGCATTAGCTAAACTGGAGGAGTTATGGGCTCAACAGATTAAGTATGACTTCCCTGAGCAGGATCAAGAGGAACCGTTAGAAATGTCAAAAGAAGATAAATTGTTCACGAACCCGGTGGCTCAGTCAGTGAAATGTGTTAATGGCCATTATTCCATTTGTCTGCCGTTGAAGAATGGGAAAATTGGAATGCCGAACAACAGAGCAATAGCCGAACAACGCCTGTTGAACTTAAAGAAGAAATTTCAGAGAAATAAGCAATTTCAAAAAGACTATGTCAGCTTCATGACTGACATGATTGCCAAAGGGACGTGCTGTGAAGGTCCCACACAAAGAGCTTTGCCACAGTGATGGGAAGGTGTGGTTTATTCCACATCACGGAGTTTATCACCCAAAGAAACAGAAAATCCGGGTGGTATTCGACTGTGCTGCTTCATACCAAGGAACCAGACTTAACGACAAACTACTGAAGGGGCCAGATCTGACAAGAAGTCTGATAGAAGTTCTAACCAGATTCCGTCAAGAGCCTGTGGCAATCATGGCGGACGTGGAATCAATGTTTTATCAAGTGAGGGTTCCAGCAGAGGATGCTGATCTTCTCAGATTCCTTTGGTGGCCAGATGGAGATGTCTCTCAAGAGTGTCAGGAATACAGGATGTTGGTGCATTTGTTTGGTGCCACTTCCTCACCCAGCTGTGAAATCTACGTCTTGAGACGATGCGCTGAAGACAACAAACATCTTTTTAATGGAACAGTTTAGAATAATTTTATGTTGATGGCTGTCTGAAATTAGTTGCTTCTAGAAAGGAAGCAGTCCAGCTTTATCATGGATTGAAAGCTGTCTGTCAGATGGGAGGGTTTAAATTAACCAAATGGATGAGCAACGACTTGGAAGTATTATCCAATATTTCACAAGATGATCGAGCAACCGACGCCAAAAATCTCGACCTAGAACAAGATTACCTTCCAAAGGAGAGAGTTCTGGGGGTAGAATGGTCAATCGGTTCGGATCAGTTTCAAGTCTGTGTGAATGTGCCAGAGAAGCCTCTCACCAGAAGAGGAATTTTATCTATGATGAGCTCTGTCTGTGACCCTATAGGAATGTTGTCACCAGTCATACTGCCTGCTAACAACATCCTACAAGAATTATGCAGACACAAGACAGGCTGGGACGACATAGTTCCAGTACATATTTCACAACAGTGGCTGACATGGACGGAAGAGCTTTAACTTACCAACGTTGGAGTGGATCAGTGCTTCAAGCCACCGGAATTTGGAGAACCAGAAGAAGCTCAGTTGCATCATTTCTGCAACGCAAGCGAGCTGGGATATGGCACTGTCCCTTACCTTGTGCAGCGCAACAGCGGCCATCAGTTACACTGCTCGTTTGTTTTAGGAAAAGCAAGGGTGGCTCCAATCAAAACTACAACAATTCCACGGTTAGAGCTGACAGCCGCCACGCTTGCGGTCAAAGTAGATGCCATGCTGAAGAAGGAACTGCAACTGCCATTATCAGAATCTACATTTTGGATGGATAGCACTGCTGTGCTCAAATACATTGCCAATGAGAAAATGAGGTTCAAAACTTTTGTGGCGAACAGAGTTGCAACTCTTCTACAAGCATTAAAGGTGACACAATGGCGTTACATTAACACAGCCTGTAATCCGGCTGACTAGGCCTCCAGGGGGCAAAATGTGAGCACCTTCATGCTGAATCAAGTGTGGATCTCAGGGCCGGATTTTCTCAGGAAACCAGTGGAAGAGTGGCCAGTTCAACATTACCACTCTAAGGATCTTGGCACAATGGATCCTGAAGTCAAGAAATGTGTTGTCATCAATGCTATCACAGTGGAAGAAATCCCTGATGCGATGCAACGACTAATTGAATACTTCTCTTCATGGAAACGTTTGAAAGGAGCGGTGGCGTGGCTTACTCGAGTCAGAACGGTCCTGATTGAGTTGTCAAAGAAGAGAAAGGAGATGTTTATATTATACAACAATCAACAACAAGTTGACAAGAAAATGCAGCGTTTTAAAAGGAACGTCAGTTCGACCTATCTCACTGTTGGTGAGCTGCAGCAGGCAGAACAAAGAATCATTGTCCACTGTCAGAAGATGAAATTTCATGAGGAAATATTGGCTCTTCAGAAACATGAGCCAATCAAGAGGAGTAGCCGTATCCTCAGATTGAATCCGGTTTTGGAAGAGGGCATTTTGCGTGTCGGAGGAAGACTCAGTCGTGCAGCTATGCCAGCTGAAGCCAAGCACCCTGCAATCCTACCCAAGAATCATCATGTGGCTTACCTGATAGTGCAAGATGCGCATGAGCGTTTAAAACACAGTGGAAGCAACCATGTTTTCTCTGAGATTCGTCAAAGATATTGGAATCCTTTGTGAGTGTGAAGCTATTCTAAATAGTAGGCCCATTGTGGCACTGGAACGATCTTGAGGCTTTGACCCCACAGCATTTGTTGTTGCTGAAAACCAACCCCTCCTTGCCACCGGGACTCTTTAATAAAGACGACTTATATGCTCGTCGAAGATGGAGGCAGGTGCAGTACATGAGTGATCTATTCTGGAAGCACTAGATCAAGGAGTACCTGCCTGAACTCCAGAAACGACAGAAGTGGACCAGGCCTTCCCGCAACTTCACTCCAGGAGACGTTGTCTTAATTGTTGATGAGGCAGCACCCAGAGGCTCCTGGCTGATGGGGAGAATTGTTGCACCGATAGAAGATGAACATGGAATGGTTCGCAAGGGTCGAGTCAAGACAAAGACGAATGAGTTTTAACGGCCGATAACCAAACTTTGTCTACTTCAAGAAGCTGTGTGAAGAACACACATGAACTGTCTTTATTGCCTCAATGTTATCTAAAAAAAAAAAAAAAAGTTGTAATTGTTTCTGAATTAGAAAGCAATTGGGGCCGGGTATGTAGAGGCCAATTGCCACAGTTTGCATGTCTTAATTTATTATATTGACTTTTTTTGGTTATTTGGTTATTAATAATACGTTTGACATGGGAGAGATGATATGTGCACATTGATAGATTTGATTGGGTGTAGAAATTGGGTGCTGTGCCTTTAGGAGCGACACTTGGAGGATACGTTTCACTTCCGTTTTTTGGATCAGCTACGTGCACGGAGGCAAATGGTTTTCTTACCGTGCAACGCATGTCTTTTTCAATTGATACTAGACTAGCTCATGTTGTAGTTTGTATCTTGGTGGGCTATTGGAATCTGCAGTAAATGACTTTGTTTTTGCACAATTGGACTTGATGTGTATATGAACGACACGTGGGCCAGAACCGTGGAGCAATGAAAGGACAGCAGGCGAGTAAAACCAAAACCTCTTTACAACCTCTACAGAATGGATTAAGTAAAGAAGTAAAACAATGCTCTACAATGAGTGACTTCAAGAAACATTACAAAGAGTTGATGTTTAGAAAATACAAGGAAGAAGACTCGTGAAATATTGTGTACATCCAAGGTCATATTACTTCATTCCTTAGAGAGTAAATCTTCTGTCTGTTGACTGTCAATGCTATGTTTGTTACTATCACCTTATACTTGTACTAGGAACTTTTCATCCTAGTGAGAACATTGTCTGTACTACAACGTTTTGTTACAATTGTTAAACACCACTCATCACTATTATTATTATTTATTATGAGTATCATTCATTAGGACGGCAATATAATTTATTTACCACGACAAGGACTATGATTTAACAAACTGTCACATTACCTTACTTATGCATTCAAACTTATTAACTGCAGGAAGTCTACAAATGTATTGAAATAGGGGAAAACCTAGTAGGATTAAATAAGCTTTGCTTCTTCCTACTCCTTTTAGACATGTGGAACTGTCAAGTGTATTAAGTGATGTATTCCAATGGCATTTACATGCATGTTCAAATTAAATTAAACCATTACCATTACCCTTAGTTTTTGCCATGGCTTCACCCTGTTCTTGTTTGGTTTATTGTACATTTTACCTGCCACAGTTAGCAACTGGTAGTTCTGCTTTGTTTGTATTGTTTTTTTTTATGTCTGGATTCTGATTAAGGGTCCCCTCCTTACCATCGAATGTGACATCTTTAATTTGTTATACAATATCTTTGTTGACGTTTAAGGCTTGTATGCAGGGAAAAGCAGTCATTTGCAAGTGTAAGCATTGTATTAATATTATGTTCTGTAATGGTGAACCCACCAAGTGTCACCAAATGGCTAAAAAATGAAAAGGCAATTGCACAAATCAAAAGGTAATTAATGATGTAAAAAATGATCACAATCTACCCAGGGAACTAAGGGAACAGAATGCTGTGTCGTTTTGTTAACAGACTGATAAAACAAAATGTTGGCTTTGAAGAAACCAAAGGATCAGACCATGACACATGAGGTGCATAAGGGATGAATTGGAACAAAGCACACGCATGAATGATGGGATGGTGACTGGGCTGCGCATTACAACCAGGGTACACAAGAACAGAAGAGGAGCACCAGATGTAATGGATGTTGCTAGACCAGAGCAACAGATGACCAACTTTCTGCAATCAAAGGAGATGGGAGTGGATGTAAACAGTATCAATATTGTAATACCTTGTTTATTGCGATTAATTGGTTCCGGAACCTGTTAAGTGAAAGGTGAATTTCCGCAAAGTAGGATTCCTTATTCATAAATGGAATATTTTCCTAATTAGAAAATTTAAAAAATCAGTTTCCAACCATCTAACCACAGATTTTAACAATATTAAACCCTCTAGACATAAAATCCCACCTTTACGTTTGTATGACCCAAGATAGGATATATATAAGAAAAAAAAACATATTAAACATATAAACTAATGCATTAGCATTGACAGTTCCTTGATTTTTCTGAAGATCCCCGTTAGGAAGACTCTTTTACTATGAACATTCTTGAAATGCTATCTTGTTCAAGCATGGGTGGGATGGGCTTCTCTACACCCCTTTTTGGAACCGTATTTGTGATTGCACAATTGTAAAGAGTTTTCCATCACTCACTCATCTTACTAACACACACACTCTGTTTAAAATAGAATGGCTTGGCGTGAATGACTTCGGAAATAGCTCAGAGTTAAAAGGGGCTGTATATAGACACCCTGGGAGATTCCTTTCCGTCTCAAGTGACATCTCACTTGCCTCGTTTTGATTGTGGCCCTCATATGCACTGTAGGTGAAGGCACTGCAAGCCCAACACATTCTCATCCTCTCTTAGTCATTCCCATTAACTGCTATCTGCAGTTTCTCCCAGCCATTGTGTGTGTGCATCTCTTCAGTGATTCAGTGAACAACCGAAGATTCAAAAGTACTGTAACTCAATTCTTATGTGCTAGGAAGCGAAAAAGACGGGCTTCATAATAAGGGTGGATCAAAGATGGAAGCTGATGTTGAAACTTTCGCAAAGCGTCAGACTGATTAATAACTGCCTCATAGAGCACACTTCATTACAAAGCGCCCTTGTGCAAACCTAACACAAATGTTGCTCATAAATTTAAGATGGAATGTCTTGCAGTGCTCTTTTGGCTTGGTGTACAAATGCAAAGCAGCTGTTTCTTGTGGTGTTTTTGGTTTGAATGTATGTCACCCAAAATGAAAAGAAATAGCGTCCCAGTGACAGGCTAGATTCTGTTTTCTTTTTTTAATGGGTTCTCGTATTGTTGTAAGAGCTTTGGATTTAAAGTTTATTAGGTTGTTTGATTTTTCTCAATCTGAAAGTGTAAAACGAGTCTTTTTTGTGCAAAAATGTCATGTATAATGTGAGTTCACTCTGGATGAAATACAAAACGCTGAAGCTGAAGAAATGTATTCAACAACTGATGAACCAGCAACCATCAGGTTGGGAGACGCCCACACTACGACCTGAGCCATGCCATCATGCACATAAAAAGCACAATGTTACATTTAATTTCAAATGTAAATCAATCTCCACCGATAAGAAATTGTCCATTTATTTTCCATGGGAAAAATCTATCAATCCATTTTCTGTACCGTTTGTCGTCATTGGGTTAAGGTATGCTGGAGCCTATGCCAACTGTCTTTGGAAGAAGGGCGATGTACACTCTCAACCAGCTAATTACAGCGCACATATAGACAAACAACCATGCACACTTACATTCATACCTATGGAAAATTTTGAGTGTCCAATTAACCAAATATCAATATTTTTGGATTTTTAGAGGAAGCTGGAGTACCCTGGGAGAACATCCAAACTCCACACAGAGATATTCTAACAAAGATACTAACCTACAATTTACATGCTATGTAAAGTTGTAGTCATGGAAAATGATTTTTCATTTAATTTGTCTATTTGTTGGAAAGTAAAATGTATGAATGTATAATTTCAGCAGGGTCAGGATCGAGCCAGCAACCATCGGGTTGGGAAACAACCACTGTGTCCCCTGAGAAATGTCCCACTTGAGCATAAGCAGAATGTTACAGTAATGCAGTGGATCTGGGGGGACGCGGTGAACTGTTGGGGGGGCGCGAGAAGCAGGGAGGACTTTCAATGTTCGTGTAAACCTGCCATTATGTCCAAATTTATTATACTTAACATGCCTTTTGGTTCCGTTTCAAATTCAGTTTGTACAGTACAGATAAATAAGTACTTATCAGTTGGCAATAGTATTTCAAATGGGGGGACACAACAACATTTCTGACCCCTGGGGGAGGGTGTGACAGAAAATAACTGAGAACCACTGCAGTAATGTCAGATAATTTTCCACCAGTAGGAGGCGCCAGGTAATTTGCCCATTCATTTTCACAGAATATCTGTCACAGAAAATATAAAACTACAGTAAATGTGGGATTTTTTGACAATTCCCTATAGCTAGATAGAGGAATAAATAGATTTTTTTTAAAGGCCCGACAAGCAAAAAAACCCACTTGTTTATTTTACAGGCCGTTCTCCTGCCTGTCTTGCTGTCAAGCTCTTTGATCTGTCCGGCAATACTAGAACTTCAATGCTGCCTTTCAGACAAGGTGACCCATTGCTCAGCTGTACAAATAAAAAGAAGCCTGCTACATGCTGATTGATGTGTTTGAGCTGCCATGTTTGTGATTTGCCGCCTGTATGCAAAGAGATAAGGGTCAGGCTTTGGCAATTTTAACTCTGTTCGGCTAACACGTCTGCTTCAAGATGCATCAACAATGAAAGCCTCAAAAAGAAATAAATTACCTTATTAGAATGGTGAAATCCCACACGGCAGTGAGAAAAGGACTGGTTTATACACGCAGCGGTGGTATGAGTCTACAGGAAATGTTCTAATGTCAAGCAAGCAAGGTTCTTTGGGGTAGCAGGGAGGTCAGGAAGCATTTAGAATTTAGTAATGGAATAGTATGGACTTGCTTTGCAGTCCAATGTGGTCCCGTGTCTCCCAAAAACACAAGCGTTAAGTAGAAGCACACACAACAGAAAGCAAATCCACAGTTAGATTGCAAAACAGAAATTGAGCTCAAACCCAAACCCCGTTCTGCTGCTCATAATACGTTATTTACAAAGTCCAATGACAGCATGTAAAATATTATTAATAAAGACCAAACAAAATGCTGCCACTCATAAATATTTATATTTAAATGTTGATTAATTTATGCAAATGAATCATGAATACATGTATTTGCAAGCTGGGTTGAAACCATTAACTCAGCTCATTTGAATTAGCGAGCTAGAGTATCATTTCTGCATCGAGCAAGAGAAACCCAAAAAAATAAAGCCTTCCTGCTTTATTTGTCTTATCCCCATTCCTGCAACGTTTAGTAGCCTAGGGACAAGAAATGATGATGGTTTTTGGCCCGACTGCACATTTCACAAGCTGAGGCCCCTCTCCTGTCTGTTTTCATCATCGACACCTGGTGCACAAATGCTAGTTCTTATGTAACGCTGTTGGCCATCGCTCTGTAGTCGTAAAGCATGTCTACCTCTTGACCATCCCATTCTGCCTGTCCTTCCACGGAGCAGCGAAACAAATGAAAGGATACAGGTGCATGAATTATTCAAGCACATTCACATGTGGCTGGCCTAAAGTATAACGACCAAAAATGCTGACTATGCAGCATTCTATTCTGTACCGCCTGTCTTGACTTTGTGCAAGAGGTGGGGTTCATTAGAGTCCTGCTTTCCACGGGGGTTCTGTTCTGGGCTCACCAGAGAATGCCAAAAATAAAACGTCTTGCCCTTGTCTGGCTTGCCCTCCTCCCTTCAGATCCTCCTGCTAGCTTGCCCTTGTTGTTCTCTTTTGATTTTGCATAAACATTTGCAATAAAAGTGACACAAAAAAGTGACTAAATTAGAAAATGTATAAGTATTGTCTCAAGACAGTTTTAAGTCTTTAACCCTAAGTCTTGACGTGTCGAGTCTCAATTTAAGACAATGTGTATTGAGACCAGTCCAAAGTCATAGGTTTGAAATTTTGCGTCCTTACAAGTCATACGCAGGGTTTAGTGTCTCCCAAACACAGAGACATGTTCACAATGTAACAATCTATTCTGACAAATACAATGAATGGAATGTTTTAAGTGTGTCAAGACTTAGTCTTGCTGTAAAAAACATAATAACGATCACCTTAGTCGAATACTTTGAACAGGGACAAATTTCACTGAAAATTTCAAATATTTTCAAGTCGTCGGCCTGCTGGCGAGTCCAAAGTCATCAAAATTGTGATTCCAGTCTGACTCTAGTTCAAGTCACCTGACTCAAGTGGTAGTCCCTACTTGTAATAGTGACGATGACAATGACATTTTACCTCCGTTAAACATATCCAGAAGTTGAACCTTCACCTTGCAGCACCTTTTCCTGGCGTTTACGTTTCTTGCCCAAAGCCCGAGAAGGTGCTCTACATTCGGCAGTTGAGGGAGGGCATAAATAAATAACAATCCTTTGCGGCAAAATGTACCACTTTGTAGACAGGAATGAGTTTCGTGCTCCTTTCCCGTGGATGTGACGCCAATAGCAGGTAGTACCAGGTACAAACCCAAGCACTACAAACCTCACACCATCATGTACTGTACTGTCTGCTGAGTTATCCATCATGATACATTCAATCCAAATGTTATTTAACTAGCACATTTACAACAACCCCAATTGACCAAAGTTTACAAAAAGAAAAGAAAATTAAAACTAGTGCAAATAGTTTCAATAACTACAATTTTCACCTGTCACCTTTGCCATTCCTACCTTCTCTGCCTCTTTGTGTTGTCTCTGTTTTCAGAGGTTCTCGCTCTGGCTGGAGGCGAGATAAGAGGGTGACCCTGCTGCTTGATTTTGCTGTCTGGCTATTTAAAACCAATTGTTTGTCACTGGGAGGCGCTGGTGCGTTTTCTTCCATGCACTGAGGACCACTTGGTTGGACTTCTTCTACTTTTTGGATATTAAATGACTGTTCTGTCTTCCAGTAGTATTCCTGCCATCTAGGTTTCCAAGGTGCTGTAACTGTTTTTCGGTCTCAAGCCTCTGCATCTGGGGTCAAACAAATTCATGAAAGCATCATGAATAAAATACTAATACTAAATTAAAAAAATTACAACAACAACGCTGCGATTGCCTAGTGACCAGTCCAGGGTGTATCCCGCCTATCACCCGAAGTCAGCTAGGATAGGCTTCAGCATAAGAGGATGAGGATAAGCGGCATAGAAAATGGATGGATGGTTGACAATGGACATTTTGTGCATTATTGCAACACATTTCCAAATTATTATAGACTTATATTGAATAAGGTGGGTTTTTTAAGTATTACAATTTAAACCCTTCCAGGAAGTTACTTCTAAGTGATGTGACTTTCTTCTTTCCAGATGTTGCAGCTGCTGTTGTGCATAACATTCCTGACTCACTTGATAAAAAACTGAGCAATGCTTAATTCGTTTGACATCCGCCCCAGGCTTTTGATGGATGCTTTTGATAAAACGTAAGTTTATACTCTTATATTCTGGGTTTGAGTTTTACTTTGTGATGTCACAAAAATGATGTCATTTTAAACGGCATCATGTTGATTCCACATCTTTTGCATTTTACATAAATATCTACCTTGGAGATCAGTACAGGTATGTTGCTATTAAAATATATTAAGATAATATTCTCCCAACTTCCAGTTTAGAGTATGTTTTGTGGTAATTGGCATTTACATTTGCATTCTGCCTGAGAGTTCATTGACATGGTTCAGGATAATGAACTCTGCTACATTGGCAGAAAAATACAAAAACTCTAAACAATTAAAGTGAGCATTAGTAGTTAATTTTTAGTACAGTGGAACGCTGGTTAGCTTTTTTATGGTGCACTTTTTCCCCATTTTTGCTGTTTTTTTAATTTTCCAACTAGTTCAGCTTTCTTCATATAGAATTTCTTCTTGTAATTATGTCTTTATTCCCCTAATATTTTGACTATAAAACTTTTTCCACAGCCTAATTTTTTGTTGTTGCTGTTTTCTTTCTTTCTCATACTATAAAAAAGTTTTTGTTTTAATATTTCAACTTTGTGCTACCAAAGTAACATTATTTTTCCCCAGAGTATTGCAACATTATTCTCATAAAATTACAACTTTTTCCTTGTTAGATTACAACTTTTTCCTCGTTAGATTACAACTTTATTCCTCATAATATTTTGACGTTATTCTTGTAAAATTACTGATGATTTTTCCATTTTTGCGGTTGTGGTTGTTGGTTTTTTCAACTTTCGATAGAATGGAGCAACATTTGAAACCTTTTTGGAAAATTCATTGTAATATTTGGCATAATTCTACTTCTCACAATTATTAAAAATCATTGTAGTATTGTTTTCATCAGCAATCAAAAATAGTTCTAATAATTCCTATGATATTAAGACATCATCTCCTGTAAACAAAACATTACCCTTCCTGAATCCTGTGCAGTGCCCTTTTGTTCTTAATATTGTGCAGCGTGTAAAATGTTCCTCCACCCTCCTCAACCCAAATGCCTCACAGGAAGCAGCATGACAAAGGTTCAACAAACATATGTGAAGAGGTCGTCAGCTGTCCACCAACTTCGCTCTCATCTGAAGTTCATGAGTTCTGCCTTCTGCCTGTTTGTTGCGTTTATTCTAAATTCACTCTCTATTTTCCACGTACATACGTTTTCACCTGTAACATATGCGTTTCATTTCGTAGGGTTTGTCTTGGAGCATGAGTGTTAAACTCAACTCAACCCAAGGGGCCAAAACTCAAAGCCTACTTAGGATGTGGGCCCAACTGGGCATTTATGTCCTCCATTAATGTTGTCAATGTCTAGGCAAAAGCTACAGTATTTTATTATTATCATTGTTAATAATAAATGATAATAATAACAATAACAACTATAATTATTGGTTATTTATATTATAGTTTATCATTAATAATTCTTATTTATTTACAAAACAAATGTTCAAAAGGGGCCGCACGGTGGATGAGTGGTTAGCACATTGGCCACACAGTCAGGAAATCTGGAAGACCTGGGTTCAAATCGTTGGGCATCTCTGTGTGGAGTTTGCATGTTCTCCCTGTGCGTGCGTGGGTTTTCTCCGGGTTCTCCGGTTTCCTCCCACATTCTAAAAACATGCATGTTAGGTTAATTGGCGACTCTAAATTGTCCATAGGTATGAATGTGAGTGTGAATGTTTGTTTGTCTATATGTGCCCTGCGATTGAGTCCAGGGTGTACCCCGCCTCTCGCCCAAAGTCTGCTGGGATAGGCTGCAGCACCCCCGCGACCCTAATGAGGATAAGCGGTATAGAAAATGAATGAATGAATGTTCAAAAGGTTAACAATGATTTGTGAATGGAAGCATTTTTTTAAGCAACTGTTAAAGAAAACAACAACAACAAATTAAATCATGCCGAAAATACATGTATATAGACAAACATTCATATTTATATTAGTATTATATAATTATGCCTCCCGTATTGCACTTTACTGAATGGTTGGTTATCATTAAAAAACAAGACAGCTAAGTCACATTCAGTCAGTGAACTTTTCAATATTGCAATTAAATAAGATTATTTTATGTTCCTTTTTGTGTCATTTCTGATAAGCATGTTCCAAATAAACTACAAGTGAACCAAATTAATGTAACCTAATATTGGAAAACATTGTTATTGTTATTCTAATTTATTATATGGCATTCGTGTTGTATGAAAATAACACGATAACTCTTTTCTAATTTAGGGCTGACTTTATTGCATTAAATTGCAAATTGCAGAAGCTTTTTGTGGTTTGCTGCACATGTATCCATTACCTAGGGAGCCAGTCAGCAGACAGCTGGCACCAGAACTTCCTTCCTCGATTGACTCCATCCTTTTGCCTCGTTGCCTGCGTAACGTCGCCTTCAATTACTATCAATGCTACTTTGTTGACTCGTCTTCAGAGGGGACAACATACGGTGTTTGTGTTAGTCAGTATGCAGACAGTGACTTGCTGGTGTAAAAATGTATGACTATTTCCCTTTTCCTCTCTCCACTTTCCTGTACTCGTGAATAGACAGCAGGCTGTGTCTTTGTTGCCCCTCCTATCGACATATCCCACTTTACAAAACAAACACGCCCAGAGTCATTTTTTCACTCATACTTGCTAACTCAAGGAGAGGACAAAAGAAGGACAGGAAGAACTTGCACGTTTGCTTTTTCTATTGTTCCCTTTGGCTGTCTGGAAACAGGTCATTCATAATACAGTATAAGCGTCACACGGAGCACTCTGTGTGCCTTACTATGGTGAATCTTGTGGAATGCATACATATTTAGGTATGATTGCTCAAGGTTTAAGGCTTGTCTCATGAAAACATAAATTAACAAACAGTGGTGTGAAAAAGTGTTTTCCGCCTTACTGATTTCTTATTTTATGCATGTTTGTCACAATGAAATGTTTCAGATCAATTTAATGTCAATGTTAATGTCAAAGACAACACAATTAACCACAAAATGCAAATTAGTTTTTAAATAAAACGCTCTATTATTAAGGGAGATGAAAATGCTTACCTACATGGCCATTTGTAAAAAAAAGTGATTGCTCCCTAAACCTAATATCTGGTTGGGTCATCCTTAGTAGCAATAACTGCAATCTAGCATTACAATAAGTCTTTTACAGCACTGGGGAGGAATATTGGCCCTTTCATCTTTGCAGAATTGTTGTAATTCAGCCACATTGGAAGCTTTTGACTGGGCGTGGAACTGGACACTGGAGGTCTGGCTGCCACGGGTGGAGACTTGGGCAGAGGTTTCGGGTTGGCTGGAGACCTTGGATCAGCCTGGCTTGGAGCTGCAGCGGCTGGAGATGCACAGCCGACCCTGACCCCTCCCTCAAGGGATGATTCCAGACCTCTTCAGCTGAACCAGACGGGTGGTGAAAGGGCTGGGAACCCGTTGAGACGACAATGCTGCAAAGCTGGTTTATCCTGGAGACCCGGGCTTTAAGCTCCAGGAGACCTCCAGGTGGCTCATGGTCATGCCACATACCATCATACTTTGACTTTGCATGTCAAAAAAAAAATCGCCATGGGCTGTCTCCATGGGGGTCATATTTGGCTGGTTCATTCTGTTACGTGACTGGGAAGCTGTTAAGAGGTTGACCCCCAGGATGCAGAGACCTCACAGCTCAGGGAGAAACAATAATATTTTAATACAAAAAGTGTCCTCAAAAGAGGGAAAAACTCTGCTAGCAAAAGGCTAGGTAGTAAAGATGAGCAATACAGAGGATACAGGCGTGGTCAAGCAAAAATCCAGCCAGAGAACTAAACCAGGAACAGAAAGTACTTCAACTAAGCAGGGAACACACCCCGCAAGGTGGGCTGACGTCTGAGGAAGCGGGGAGGATCTAGGTGACCACTTGGGCTAGGAAACCTAAGGAAGAAATGAACCACCAAAACCTTAGTGATGGTGCTGCTCTACTGTGACTCAGGGTAGTTTTTTTCACTCGTTTAGTTTTTTGTATCTCCATTATTGTGTTTTATGCTCTGTTTCTCACACTTTCCTGTTGCTGCTTTTGCAGATGCTGACACACCCTGATCAGGGCGGAGCTTTATGCTACCTCAGCTGCAGCCGGTTGGTGCTGCATTATTTTTTATGGTCGTACTTTCTGGTGGCACGTTTTCAGACCTCCTTGGTTACTCACCTTTAGTTCTTGACCTGCTGCGGGTCTCTGTCCTGCTTGTACCTTCTCTGCCAACCTGCAGTTAAGTATTCCGTGCGGCTCACATGGTAGTGCCCTTCTATTCATAAGTATCTTTTGACTTTTGTCCATGGTGCCCCCTCTGTTTTTGCCGCATCACCTTTGGTTTCTATTTTGGCCATTTTTGTGGTTTTCCATTAAAACATAACTGTACTGCTGTAGCTGTCCTTGTTTTTGCATCCTCAGGGTCCATCCATCAAGCTCGAGAAACCTAAGCTTGACAATATTCGTAGTTAGACCACAGAACACCTGTTTACAACCTTCTAAATATGTTTTTTAACATTATTATTGCCCTCTAGACATGAAATAACAGCCATATAGTCACCTTTTCACTCATATTACCCAATAGACTAGACAAAATAACATATTTGTAGTAATAGGCCGTAGTTAAGCACAAAACAGCAATCATTATTAATTAATAAAAAATATGATGTGAAGCAGCAAAATTTGAACCGCGAAGCGGCAAGGGATTACTGTAATACTTTTTGTGGACAATGTAAAAAAAAAATAGCATTTGGGCCTATTTTGTTATCAGGTTATTTGTTAGCATGGTCAAAATTTGCAACTTGAACCATCAAGGCTTAGGTTTCTGGATGTCTCCCTTTACCTCCTGCCTACTTACCTTTATAGATCATTCTTTTAACAAAACCTTTGTTGAATACTGAAAACTGGGCCTTTTTTGGGCCTTGTGTGCTTTTACGTAATGCAATGATGTGAAAGCAAAGTGTATTTTCTGTGAGTTGACTGTCACTTGAAGTGGGCTCGAAGGTCAAATGAGTCATTGTTGGTATGAGTCATTCATGCTGCACTGTTAGAACCTCACAGGACAAGAACTCTGCATCAGAATTATTTCTGTGAGCAATACATCTATTTTAATAACACACTACTGGAAAGGTACCATATTGTGGCTACAATTTATGGAGGTCATATTCAAAAAGTCTTTATGTGCACATTCATTCCATCCATCCATCCATTTTCTATGCCGTTTGTCCCCATAAGGGTCGTGGGGTTATGCTGGAGCCGACTTCGGACGAGCGTACACCCTGGACTGGCCGTAAATGTGTATTTGTGAATGAAATATCCAGTTCACATTGGCGTACATCATGTATGCTATTGTCTCACATTTTTGTTCTTTGGTGGTTATGGAACTGGGAAGTCAGCTTGTTGAACCCACCTTTTGTTAAGACCATCTTTCATTCTGATAACATGGTTTGGTTATAAGCCGTCCTGTGTTTATAGAAATGTCTTTTTTTGGGAATGTGCTGGAAAGAGGGAGAGTTCATTGTTGATATGATGAAAAAAACATTTTGACCTACTAAATACTATAAATGTGACAAATATAACATGTACAGCAGTACACAATCTATCTATTTATATCTATAAATAACTTAATTGTAATAACAATATCAAGAGCAATGCTTGTGAATATTTTTGTGTTTTGTGTTCTTAGAGGACTTTTTGCCTCTAGATAAGACAAACTCTAGATAGATAGTTAAGACCATGAACCAATGAAGACAAGACAGCTCTACTTTGTCCTATCTAGTCTTTGACCATGAACTGATGAATCCTGCTCAAATACTAGGTAGGATAATTCTAGCCTCAGTCTCTGAGCATGAAAATAGGACAGCTCTAGTCTATCTTCATCTATCGTAGAGCATGATTTGATGAAACCTGCCCGAATGAGAAGCAAAACGTCTTCTAAAACAAGAGTCCAGTTGGGATTGATGGAAGCCAAAAAACAATAAATAAATAAATATTATAAATAATAAATGCATGTCTTTTTTATGGTTGACTATGGCCCATATTAGTCAAAAACATTAAAACACAATTTATATGTTGTGTTCTGGCCACTAGATGTTAGTGTTGGCACATAACATTAATGAGACATTACCTTAACACTGCATGTAGTCAGCTATGACATGTCAGACACGATAGGAGTGAAAAAAGTTCTCCTACAGGAAGAGGTCAACAAGGAGGTCAACAAAAATGTCATATAATGCACCGAATTCTATGAGACTTAAACATTTTTTCAATGCCCCTACTGAAGGGTGTCTGTCAGTATGTCTGTCCTGGAATCGGTAGTGATGGTGGCGCTCATGCACCAGCAGCATACTGAGGTTCTACCAATACAATGGCTCAGAACAGATGTAAGACTGTAGCTTTTTCCATAATGTGTTTTTTCCCTCTGGTTAGCACTGAATGACATGTCAGTGTGTGTTACTTTTGGGTGGAGAACTTCAAATATACTTTGAAATCAAGGCACTAGTGTCTGACAATCGCAGGAAAACATCTAAGTGCTGGTGGACACAATCAGTCATTAGCAAACCTCGCAGACATTTCCTTGAGTGATAGCCAGGCCATACATTAGCAGACGTCCTGACTAGTTGGCTCCGTAAACAGGCTATTTAACTGAAAGATGGATCTTGTTGAACATTCCATTTTGACTTGATGAATGACATGACAGAAGAGATGCTGTTTGTGAGGTTTTAGATTGTTTTAAAGACCCAGACATGGCACCAAAAATGGTAATGGTCCTGCCTTAGTTGGTTTCCAACTTGCTTAAAAAATTACTAAAAAGGTTAGAACTGACAAGTTTGTTATCAACTACCTTGGGCCAGTCATTTATGCAGTACATTGTATCTATGAAGTTGTCTTATGTTTGTTTGGCTTCAGGAGACCAGCGCTTAACTACCCACATGGGAAAATTGCATCTAGTTCTGCTTTTTTGTTCTCAAAAAATCATAACAGTCATGTTGAATTATATGCGTGTTTTGCGCCAAATCAATTCTACACTTCATTTGAGATAAGATCTTTTTCTGTTCTTCATTTTTCCTTTTTGGGAGTTTTTTTTTTCTTCCAGCCCGACATTTACTTGGCGAAGCGTGGTATTGTTCTCCTTCGCCTCCTTGATGGGAATCTTGAGAGCTTTGGTTCCTTCTCTGCTTCTTTGTGACTGTTTTGAAGCTTTGTCCTGTCTCCTGTATTCCAGCTCTTGTTCTGTCACTCGAAATAATATTTACATTGGTCGGAGAATTGTTTCGTCATCTTTTAATCTTTCATAACCCTTCATATTTTTAATATGGCTTTCATTTTTAGCTTGACTTTTTACTGCCACATCTGTTGTCTCATGTACCCAGATTCCTGGAATCTTTGTTCCGCAAACAGCAAGCAGTTCATTGCTGTAAGCCATTGCTTTGATTCACTCTGGTTAGTCGGTTAGCTTGGCTTGCGAGTGACAGACATAACTCATTTATTTACCAGACAATATTCAAGCCTATCGTGGTCATTATCTTGCGTCAGGAAAAGTTATCTCTACCAAAAACTGTGTCAATGCATGTCTGTTCCTTCCACACGTACAGAACTACATTTTATAGCATAATTCAAGTGAGGTTTAGTGAGGATATTTGTCATAATTCTACATTGTCAGTGTCAGTTTACCTGTTGTGATCTCTTACAGCTTCCAGGAGACAAATTTAGCAGAGAGCTAAATCCTCAAACCTCTGTTGTCAAATATAAGAACACAGGAAGTATTATAAGTACTGCCTGTGGCAAGTTTGTTACCATAGACACAAATGGACAACCGGAAAAAATGTAAACATTTTTAGCTCCAAACACTTGCAGAGAAACATGCACATGCATGCATATTGAAGCACACGTGCTCAAATGTCATTATTCTTCACATATACAGTACATAGCTTTTGCGTGTGCAATTTCCACATGTAAGAATAAGATTCTAGAGTGGAGCTGTTGCAATAAATGAGATAATGTGTGTGGTCAAGGAGAAACAGTTAAAACTTAATTGAGTCTCATTTTATGCACTGCCAGCCCATTAAGCAATATATGGAAATACGAGGAGTTATATGGAGGAGCCAAAAATTGGGACAAAATTCCGGCTGTCAATTGATGAAAATATTTGATTGCGATGAATTGCCTTTTGTTTGTAGTTATGTCTTCATTAATCACAACAATAGCAGGTAAAAATATGTTTTAACAATAAGTAGGTACAGTATGTAAATCTCTTTCTGGTAAGCAATTTGATATGCCACTACGATAACGACATCAAATTGTATTAAGCAATATCAATATTGGAAGTATGGGCTATTATTAAATTCAAAAATAATATGCAGTTAAAAATCACTCCGTTTTTGAATGTTAAATGCTAGTGGTGATGTGTCCCACTGTTTGACAGTCCTTGAACGCACCTTCTTCGTTCTCACACGCTGCACAGATAGACTGCAACTCTACTGTATTTTTAACCTTTTTCTTTCAACCTCATATTTGCTCCCTAATTCTGATACTATGTGGGAATGCACAAAGGTAAGATTTGTTGACCTTATTGAGTGCTAATATGTGCATATTTGTGATACACAAACTTTCTGAAAAACAAACTCCAGATTTTTATTGGTGGATAGTGGTTCTGTAATCATTTAAAGATTTTAATTTGATGTTTTTCCTGTCATAGTTTTGCACAATCCATACTAAATAAGATACATTTGATCGCAAATACCTCTCTTCAGCTATGCCGGTAACTAGCAGCTCCTAGCCTAAATTTTAGCAATTCTCTTTCTCTTTCATTTTGTTCCAAGCAAAACGAGAAATGGTTTGCATCTAAAAACACTTGTTAGTTGGGACACACGTACGCCACGGTACCACTGTGTAAATGACAATTAAAACAATACCTGCAGTAACCAGTAAATTCTCACTTCTCCCAGAGGCGACATACTTCATAACAACTCAATTCACAGCAACACAAATAACTTTGATCTTGTTGAGAGAGCCATCTGCCAGCGCTTTCAAGCTAAACTTCCATCCTTCCATTTTCTATACCGCTTATCCTTATTCGGGTCGCGGGTGAATGCTGGAGCCTATCCCAACTGACATCGACTATTCAAAATACCCTTTTCTTTTCCCATTTCTGCTCATTATTTGTTCCTGCTTTATAGCTCCACACAATAACGGCCGCTGTGGTTATATTAAAACTAGTTATATCAACTATTGAGAAGGGGTATAAGAAAATATTTCATTATTAGGATATATTGTGATACATTATTATTATTATTATATGTATTATTTTTATTCGTTATTATCAAAACATTAGTGGGCTCAAAAATAATATACCGATGATTTTTGGGACCAAAAACATTTCAAAATTTACCAAAAAAAGTAAAAAAAATGTAAGTTTGTTCAGTCATATATTTTCATTGTACTTTTCTTAATGTTAATGTTAAAATCTCATCTTGTCTTGTGCTCGTGGCCCCAATATTGTCTTGTGAGTTTCTTGTGACACCCCCACCATTAAGCCGTACAATGGCACAAAATATATATACTATATATAAATATATATAGTATATATACTATATATATATATGTGTGTATATATATATATATATATATATATAGTATATATATTTCATAGTATAGTATAGTATAGTATAGTATAGTATATATACACACACACAGTGAGGGGAAAAACTATTTGAACCCCAGCTGATTTTGTAAGATTGCCCACTAACAAAGAAATGATCAGTCTACAGTATAATTTCAATGGTAGGTTTATTTGAACACAGAGAGACTACAATGACAAAAAAAATCCAGAAAATTGCATTTCAAAAAGAGTTATAAATTAATTTGCATTTCCATGAAGGAAATAAGTATTTGATCCCTTTGAAAAACGTGCTTCAGTACATGGTAGCAAAACCTTTGTTTCAGCCGTTTCTTGTAGTTGGCCACAAGGTTTGCACACATCTCAGGGGGCATTTTGGCTCACTCCTCTTTGCGGATACTCTCCAAGTCATTAATGTTTCGTGGCTGATGTTTGGCAACTCGAACCTTCAGCTCCCTCCACAGATTTTCTATGGGATTAAGGTCTGGAGACTGACTAGGCCACTCCATGATCTTAATATGCTTCTTCTTGAGCCATCCATCCATCCATTCATTTTCTTCCGCTTATGCGGGTCCGGGTCGCGGGGGCATCAGCTTCAGTAGGGAAGTCCAGACTTCCCGGTTCCCAGCGACCTCTTCCAGCTCCATCGAGAGGACATCAAGGCGTTCCCAGGCTAGCTGTGCGACATAGTCCCTCCAGCGTGTCCTAAGTCTTCCCGGGGGCCTTCTCCCGACTGGGCATGCCCAAAACACCTCACCACCTCACCTTCTTCTTGAGCAAATCTTTTGTTCCTTGGCCGTGTGTTTTGGATCATTGTCATGCTGGAATACCCAACCACGACCCATCTCACCCAACACCTGACGGTACATGGCTCCCTCCATCCTCCCTTTGATGCGGTGCAATTGTCCTGTCCTCTTGGCAGAAAAACACGCCCAAAGCATAATGTTTCCACCTCCATATTTGATGGTGGGGATGGTGTTTTTGGAGTCAGAGGCAGCATTCCTCCTCCTCCAAACACAGCGAGTTGAGTTAATGCCAAAGAGCTCAATTTTGGTCTCACCTGACCACAACACTTTCACCCAGTCTTCCTCTGAATCAGTCAGATGTTCAGTGGCAAAATTCAAACGATGGCGATGGTCTTGTAGCCCATTCTAGCCTTGTGTAGGTCCACAATCTTGTCCCTGACATCCTTGGAAAGCTATTTGGTCTTGGCCATGGTGCAGAGTATGGCATCTGGATTGACTGATTGCTTCTGTGAACAGGTGGATCTTATACAGGTAATGAGCTGAGAGGGCTGCCAATGGCAGCTCGTTACCTGTATAAGATCTACCTGGGAGCTACAGATCTTGCTGACGGATAGGGGATCAATTACTTATTTCCTTAATGGAAATGCAAATTAATTTATAACTCTTTTTGAAATGCATTTTTCTGGATTTTTTTTGGTCATTGTTGTCTCTCAGTGTTCAAATAAACCTACCTTTGAAATTATAGACTGATCATTTCTTTGTTAGTGGGCAAACTTACAAAATCAGCTGGGGTTCAAATTGTTTTTTCCCTCACCTGCATCATTAATTTGTTTCAGAAGCGCTGGCTCTAAATAAAACATACTCTAAACAACATTTTTCTGATAAGAAATAATGTAAATTGAATTAATCATTTTCATAACGCGGGCCGCACGGTGGATGAATGGGTAGCATGTTGGCCTCACAGTCAGGTGGTTCTGGGTTCGAATCTCCGTTGGGCATCTCTGTGTGGAGTTTGCATGTTCTCCCCGTGCACGCGTGGGTTTTCTCCAGGTACTCCGGTTTCTTCCCACATTCCAAAAACATGCATGTTAGGTTAATTGGCGACTCTTACTTGTCCATTAGGTATGAATGTGAGTGTGAATGTTTGTTTGTCTATATGTGCCCTGCGATTGACTAGCGACCAGTCCAGGGTGTACCACGCCTCCCGCCCAATGTCAGCTGGGATAGGCTCCAGCATACCCGCAACCCTAATGAGGATAAGCGGTATTGAAAATGAGTGAATGAATGAGTTTCATAACGCCAAAAATGTTTACACAAAAGATGCTGAAAGTATATTTTTCTGTGCTGGGAGGTGGAAAAAACCTACCACACATTCATCAGAGGTCCCAAAAGGACCCAAGATTAGAGTAGGTTTAAAAAACATGGTAATATTACTTATATAGTTATATGAACTATTTATTATTTACAACTTTCTACATGTTGAACAGGCCCCGGGTTTATTGCACAGTTATTGCACGGTTTATTGCATGGCCATTGCACAGTTATTGTATTTTGAGTTTTTGGAGCAAGTTTTGACAGCTGTTGGAAGGAAATACCTGCTCTACTTCTCCTTCACACACTGGAATGGATCATCTTGTCACTAATGGAGCTCCTTAGTGAAGTGAGTGTGTGTTGGAGGGGGTATTATTTATTTACTAACTGTATATACAGTATTTTGATTTTATGACAAGGGTATTTATATTGTATTTCAGATTTTTTTTAACTTTACTTCTTTTACTTTACTTTCTTGCACAATAAAAATAATAGTTAAAACAATTGCCATTTTCCAATTTCTTTCATAATTATGTATGTAAATCGCCGTGGAGGGAGGTCCTATTTAAAATCTTGCCACATTTTTTGGCCACAACAATCAAACTTCCCACCAAGTCTGTCTGGTGGGAATTTGCTGCTTCCTGGAAACCACTCATGCTGGATATAAGCTCACAAGCACTTTCACAAAATGATCACAAAGAATAATAACCAGTTGCTGTCAGAGATGTTCCTTAGTAAAACAATAGAAGTTAGAAGTAGAGAGACATATTAAAATGAGAACACCTACTTTATTTGTATGTGATTAGGATTATTTCCGCCCCCATTCTATAAAAGTCCCTCCACTCTGGGAAAAGGAGCGTTCAAGCCGTTACACCATCTGCTGTTCATTTACAGTAAAGTGGAAGCCTGAGACTTACAACCAAAATTTGTTTATAATTCTGGCATTATGCATCAATCCCACTTCCACTTGATGAGAATGTGATTATATCACAGTAATTCTTTCAGATTGTTTTTAGTTTTCTGTACTGATAAGGCAAGCTGTTTGGGTTTTTCCCCATGGAGGCCTTTGCTCTGTTCTAACCTCATTTCTTCATGTTCTACACGTTTACTAGAATTGTATTCAGCAGAGGGGAGACCTCTGTCAAGGTTACAAAAGTTAAGTGCTTGCATGTGTGGGGTCTGGACTTGAGGCGAGACTGTGATACATCAATAAATGAAACGTTTTTACATCAAGTGTACTTCTTAAATGTGTGTCTTAAGCTTGTAAAGCTTGTAAAGCATGAATAACATTCATTGAAGAGCTTCAAGCTCAATGGGGGTTTTTGGGGACTGGGAAGCTGAGTGATACCCAAATCATACACACACTCTATGGGTAAGGCTTTAGCAAGATTCTCAAATATCTGCACCTGTTGTTGTGATCCCACAGGGCCCCCTGCTGAAAAGTTCTGCAGCCAAAAGTCGGTGACAGTTTGCGCTGAGATCCGGCAGGTCAGACAAAAAGTCAGGCTCAATATCCCACAACATTGTTTGGCACAGGTAATCGCCTAAACGAGAACGAGCATTTCCATTCCTTTCTATTCCATTTTCTTCCGCTTATCAGGGTCCGGGTCGCGGGGGCAGCAGTCTCGTTTTCGACTGAGAACCATGGCCTCGGATTTGGAGGTGCTGAGTCTCATCCCAGCTTCACACTCAGCTGAAAACTGCTCCAGTAAAGACTGAAGGTCACAGCCTGATGAGGCCATAAGGACCCCATCGTCTGCAAATAGCCGAGACGAGATCCTAAGGTCACCAAGCTGGACTCCCTCAAAGCCTTGACTGCGCCTAGAAACTCAGTCCATGAAGATTTTGAACAGAATCTGTGGCAAAAGACAGCCTCGGCCGAGGCCAACGTTCACCGGAAACAAGCTCGACTTACTGCTGGCAATGCAAACCAGGCTCCTGCTTTGATTGTACAATGGACCGAATGGCACATAGAAGCGGGCCATCAATCCCGTACTCCCGGAGCACCCCCCACAGGACACCACGAGGGACACGGTCGAATGCCTTTTCCAAGTCTACAAAGCACATGTTGGGCAAACTCCCACATACCCTACAGTACCCTTGCAAGGGTGTAGAGCTGGTCCAGTGTTCCGCGACCGGGACGAAAACCATATTGCAATTCCTGTAACTGAGGTTCGACTAACGATCGTATCCTTCTCTCTAGGACCCTGGAGTAGACTTTTCCAGGGAGGCTGAGGAGTGTGATGCCCCTTCCCCTCTCTGAGGTGTAGAACGGTTTGCCAGAACCTCTTTGAGGCCGACCGAAAGTCGTGCTCCATAGCTCACCGACCTCCTCCCACACCCGGGTTTTCGGCCTCAACCACCGCCGAAGCCGCATGCCGCTAGGTCTGCCGGTACCTGTCAGCTGCTTCGGGAGTCCCGCAAGTCATCCATGCTCGATAGGACTCTTTCTTCAGCTTGACAGCAGCCCTAACCCCCGGTGTCCACCATCGGGTTCGAGGCTTGCCACCACGACTTGCACCGTCCACCTTGCGGCCGCAACTACGACTGACTGCCTCAGCAATGGAGGCACGGAATACGGCCCATTCGGACTCAATATCCCGGTCCTCCGTCGAGATGGAGGCGAAAATCTGCCGGAGATGAGAGTTGAAGACTCGATGAACGGGAGACTCGGCCAGACGCTCCCAGCACACCTTTACTAAGCGTTTGGGTCAATGAGTTATTTGGGCTGCTAGCTAATGTTATGTCATGGGCATCTAGCATTATAGCAATTGTACGTACATTATAGCCATCTATTTTGTCTTATTTAGTATGGTTTGTGCAAAACTATGACAGGAACAACATCAAATTTAAAGCACTAAATGAATATAAAACCACCATCCATCTGGAGTTCGTTTTTCAGAGGTTGTGTACCAAAAATATGCACATTAGCACTCAATAAGATCATCAGAGCTTACGTTTATGTATTCCCACATAGTTTAAGCATTTGGGAGCAAATATGAGGTAAAAGAAAAAGGGTAAAAATACACTATAGTAGTCCTGCAGCATGTGAGAATGAAGAAGGTGCGTTCAGGGACAACAGGGGGACAAATCGACGCTCGCGTAAAACGTGAAAAAACACAGGGTTTCAAACTGTATATTATTTTTGAATAAAAGAATAGCCCATATTTCCCATCTTGATATCCCTTTAAAAAAATTAATGTCGTTACCATGGATTATAGTATATCAAATAATTTACCAGAGATTTACATCCCCACTATTATAAAAACTTTTTACAGACAGATTTTTATTGAACTACAAGGGAAATTGCTTTGTTACAGTAGCTCAATTGTAGAAAAAGACGAAACACTCTTAGATAATAAAAAAAAACGCAATATAAGTAATCTAATATACAGTGGTGTGAAAAACTATTTTTACTCCCTTTCTTGCTTTTTATATAAGTATAATATAATAAAAAACAATGTAAGTAATAGGCCAATTACTTGGCAACTCTAAATTGTCCATAGGTATGAATGTGAGTGTGATTGGTTGTATGTCTTTGTTTGTCTATATGTGCCCTGCGATTGACTGGCGACCAGTCCAGGATTAATTAATTAATTATGTTTCTTCATTTGCGAATAATTGCACCAACTGTTGTCACCAAATGGCGATGGTCTTGTAGCCCATTCTAGCCTTGTGTAGGTCCACAATCTTGTCCCTGACATCCTTGGAAAGCTATTTGGTCTTGGCCATGGTGCAGAGTATGGCATCTGGATTGACTGATTGCTTCTGTGGACAGGTGGATCTTATACAGGTAACGAGCTGAGAGGGCTGCCAATGGCAGCTCGTTACCTGTATAAGATCTACCTGGGAGCTACAGATCTTGCTGACGGATAAGGGATCAATTACTTATTTCCTTAATGGAAATGCAAATTAATTTATAACTCTTTTTGAAATGCATTTTTCTGGATTTTTTTTTGTCATTGTTGTCTCTCAGTGTTCAAATAAACCTACCTTTAAAATTATAGACTGATCATTTCTTTGTTAGTGGGCAAACTTACAAAATCAGCTGGGGTTCAAATTGTTTTTTCCCTCACCTGCATCATTAATTTGTTTCAGAAGCGCTGGCTCTAAATAAAACATACTCTAAACAACATTTTTCTGATAAGAAAAATAATGTAAATTCAATTAATCATTTTCATAACGCGGGCCGCACGGTGGATGAATGGGTAGCATGTTGGCCTCACAGTCAGGTGGTTCTGGGTTCGAATCTCCGTTGGGCATCTCTGTGTGGAGTTTGCATGTTCTCCCCGTGCGTGCGTGGGTTTTCTCCAGGTACTCCGGTTTCCTCCCACATTCCAAAAATATGCATGTTAGGTTAATTGGCAACTCTAAATTGTCCAAAGGTATGAATGTGAGTGTGAATGTTTGTTTGTCTATATGTGCCCTGCGATTTACTGGCGACCAGTCCAGGGTGTACCCCGCCTCCCGCCCAATGTCAGCTGGGATAGGCTCCAGCATACCCGCGACCCTAATGAGGATAAGCAGTATAGAAAATGAATGAATTTAAGTAATAAAGAGAATATGAGATAAACAATATTTGCATATTTACAAAGTGTGTAAAAATATGGCAAATACAAATAAAGTACCTACAGTTAACTATGGACAAAATGTGATTAACCACGATCAAATATTTTAATCGTTGACAGCCGTAATTTATATATTGTTAGATAAGTGTTGGTAAAAACATATCTTTTTTGTTTGCTAGAAATATTGCTGGATTTTATTTTGTTTATAGTGACAAATTAAAGGCCAGATTACAAAATCATTCAATGATCTTCAAACATTTTCAAGTAAAAAGTATCAGTAATACTGGTATATCTTGGTTATCATCAAAATTGGCAGTATTGTCCACCACTAATTTGTACAACGTACCTAATTATGTTGATAGTGACTGTTAAGTGGCAGCTCTGCCAGTTAGATAAATGACAAAAAGGCGGTTATATCATAAAATAATTTGTCATATTTAAAAAGCTGTATTCAAATCAATAGTCAATATTGTAGTTACCTTTATTAGTTCAGTGTATCAAAGTGGTGGAGCATTATAGTTCAACTAAACAAAATGCAAAAAAACAAGGTTTTGTAGTACTGTCCTATAATTTTCTAGTATGAAAATACAAACACTGTAGCAACATTATTTTATACAATGGAATAATAATAAAAATAACACTTTGTATGTATACAGTATATAGTTTTTTCACATCCAGAAGTTGAAACAAAATCATTGTTTTCGGCAGAGTGGAATTCAAATGAAATTACCCCGATATAATACAGTAAACTTTAAAAACATAAAAGACAAGACATTGTCTCCAATGCTTTTTGTCAAAGCACTTTACACCATAATACAAAAATGTCGCCGACATTCCACAACCTGTTGGTAGCATCGTAAAAAGAAGTCAAACTGTACATAAATACACAAATTGAGTTGTCGTACTGTTTCCGGACTTCCAATTAGTTCCAGGAACTTCCATGATCTGTCCCTGTACGTAAAATATTTGCAGTAAAAATTACCTGCAAATTAGTAAGAAAATTTAAAATCTACTTAAAATGTACACAATTTTGAATAAAATGAAACACCTCAACAGACTTAAGAGAATTTGCGACTGCTAAAATAATAACAAAAAATCTGTCATTACCAACCTAGAACAAGAGTTACTGTGTCCAAAATAACAAAAAAACTAACTAAAGGCAAAACAAATTATACTTTCTCAGTGCAGAGTGGATAAACTATTTACAGAATGTACGTCGTTCTTTGATAATACCGCAGTTCACACAGAAGATACAAAGAAAGATGTGAGAAACTACAAAGCGTGGTGGCAAACAAAAAATCCAAAGAGTTCTGGGTCCTTGTCCTTGTTCATTTTCTTCTCCCCTAACATCAGATAATGCTTGAAGGCTTCTGGGTATATTATGCTCCACAGTAAAATTCCCACTGTGATGTCTCACACTTCTTTGCAGAAAAGGATTCGCTCATCGTTACCGATCTTGTCAGCACTATGGACAGTTTGTGCTTAGAAACAGCATGTAGGGAAGTAATAAACAAATCAAGAGTTCTAAATTAGGAGGAATTTTCATAACCCTTTTTTGTGTACATAAATTAAAGTGCACCACAATCATTCGGTCTTGACCTGTAGCATCATGTTCTCTTACTACAGTGCTTCTCAAATAGTGGGGGCGAGTTGAACTGTCAGGGGCAGAGTAAGTGACAGGGAGTACTTTCAATGTAAGTGCAGACCTGCCAACATGTACTAATCATAGTGTACCCACTATGAAATATTATCAGTTTATTAATATTATTTCAAATCGGGGGGCATAAAAACATTTGCCCCCTAGGGAGCATGATTGAAAATAATTGAGAACCACTACTTGTGAGGAACACCTTGTTTCCAGTAAGGGTTAGACTCTGCCAGGGCTGCCCTTTGTCACCGGTTCTGTTCATAACATTTGTAAACGGAGTTGCTAGCCTCAGCCTGGGCTTTGAGGGGATCCAGTTTGGTGCATATCTGCTTTTTCCAGACGATGTGGCCCTGCTTGCGTCATCAAGCAGTGATCTTCAGTTCCCATTGGATCAGTCCACAACAGAAAAAGAAGCGGTAGGGATGAGAATCTGAAGCTGCAAGTCTGAGTCCATGGTTCTCGCCTGGAAAATGGTGGAGTACCATCTCCGGGTCCGGGAATAAGGTCTTGTTCACTCGCAAAGGAAGGATAGAAGGTCACTGTCATCCGGGAGAAACTGAGTAGAGCCTCTGCTGCTCCATTTTGGGAGAAGCAAATGAGGTGCCTCGGGCTGCACAGGATGCCTCACGTCTTGGGGAAGACCCAGAACACGTTGGAGCGACTATGTCTCTCAGCTAGCCTGGGAACACCTCAGGATTTGCTGGGAGGAGCTGGTCAAAGCGACCAGGGAGTAGGAAGCCTGGGCTTCTCGTCTTTGGCTACTAACCCCACAACCCGACCTTAGAGAAGTGGAAGAAGATAGATGAACGTATATTTGGAACAGATTAATTTGATTTCAGTTTGGTTTTTCATATGTCTGAGTTTTTGTTGGACTTTCTGAAACGGGTTCATGACAAAACCAGAGGTTCCACTGTCCTTGCAATTTCCTACCAGTCTTAAGATTTTGAGGAGTGTCTAAATGTAACTTTTCACTTAAAGCAACCACATTTGTCTCTTGCCAGTGTGCTGACTTTGCTACTGTCATCTATTGACCTTGACAAGGAAAGCCCAAGATAATAAGTGGCATATGTAATCTACTGAGCCCACACTACATCCAAGAGATCGCTATACTCGTCCCATGGTTTAGGAAAAAAAGAATACTAAAAGCTAATGACCTTGCAGCTCTGGGACCAACACGCTACAGTTCAAGTTACAATAGACACAAATGACAAAACAATAAATACTTTGCAAATGTTTGTTAAATGGTCTAGGAATAAAACACAGTGTATTAATTAAACTATATTATTATATCATAATTATATCAGCAGCATAACACAGGCTGACGTAATATGAACTATATATACTAAATATATATAATATATATATATATATATATATACATATAAGATATATAATATATAAGATATAATATATTACATATAAAACATCCTATGGTCTGTTATGTATGGAAAATGTAGTAATGAGTAAGGAAGGTAAGGATTTGTCATTTTGGCACTAACCAAGTCAAAAGCATTTTATAATGTACTTCAACTGCAATAGTAAAGGCATTCAAGGAAAGAAAGAGTTATGAGTCTTTTTCCTTCCGTGCTGACTTGACTTGATGAAGAGCCCAGTCTCTGCGGGTGAAAGCTATTGGCATCAAACCTGTTGAAGATTGAGTACTGAGCACGATCAGTCAAAGGGGTTTTCCGATTTGAAGATGGAAGCATCTGTGTCATGGCAGCCTTTGCCATTCATGTGTTCCGAGTGGCCGTCGATGCTGTAGCAGCCTTGGACCTCTGTGATGGAAGAAGCTGTGTAGGAGGCTGAGCGCAAGGCATCCGAGTGATTTCCTACACTGCTGCCAAACTGGAGGTTGTATTGGTTCCAGTGCCTCCGTAAAACTGCTTGCACCTGCCAGACAGACCACAGTAAGGTGTAAGTAAGTTTGCTGCTCATTGGTCAAAAGTGAATTGCAAGAAATAGACAACGATTTCAAGTATTGAGTGCTTGAAGACTATATAGGTTCCACCTTGCATAACCAACCGCATTTCAAGTTTAATATCCAAAGGAGACACTTATAATATTTACTTATAATAATAAATCATTTCAAACAACAGACATACTGTAACGTTAGTCTGGCACACACTTCACGACAGCATTGCGATGTGCCTCCATCATGTTGAAGACCATAGCCCTATATACAGTTTTTTAAAACGTTTGTCATTATCGGGAAAAAACTTGATACCGATATTGACAGATATTAAATTTTCATGCCAATATTGGTTGAGAGGATCCGTGTTGGGGGCTCCAAGACTAGGATTTGATGTGGTCCTGCTGATTTCATCGGGCCGTGATTTTAACTCTCAGCTCTCACTGAATCGGTTTGCAGAGTATGAAACGGCAGGAATAAGAATCTGCGTCCAGCTCTTCCCGGCGGATGCCGAGGCGTTCCCAGGCCAGCCGAGAGACATAGTCTCTCCAACGTGTCCTGGGTCTTCCCCGAGGCCTCCTACTGGTTGGACGTGCCCTGAATACCTGCCCTGAATAATAGGGAGGCGTCTGGGAGGCATCCTAACCAGATGCCCGAGCCACCTCATCTGGCTACTCTCAATGCGGAGGAGCAGCGGTTCTACTCCGGGTGACAGTGCTTCTCACCATATCTCTAAAGGGAGAGCCCAGCCACCCTGGGGAGAAAACTCATTTCGGCCGCTTGTACCCGCGATCTTGTCCTTTCGGTCACTACCCAAAGCGCATGACACTAGGTGAGGGTAGGAACGGCTCAGCACTCTCTTCAACACGACAGATCCGCCTGTCCATCTCACGTTCCATCCTTCCCTCACTAGTGAACAAAACCCCAAGGTATTTAAACTCCTACACTTGAGGCAGGACCTCATCCCCGACCCGGAGATGGCACTCCACCCTTTTTCGGGCGAGAAATAAATGGACTGAAAATGGACTCAAATTTGGAAGTGCTGATTCTCATCCCAGCCGCTTCACTCTCAGCTGCAAACCGATCCAGTGAGAGTTGAACGTCACTGCTCGATGAAGCCTGCAGGACCACGTCATCTTCAAAAAGCAGAGACCGAATCCCGTGGCCACCAAACTGAAACCCCTCAACGCCCTGGCTGCGCCTAGAAATTCTGTCCATGAAAGTAATGAACACAATCGGTGACAAAGGGCAGCCCTGGCGGAGTCCAACTTAGTCCGACTTATTGCCGGCAATGCGAACCAAACTCTGACACCGGTCATACAGGGAACGAACCGCCTGGATTAGGTGGTCCGATAGCCCATATTCCCGGAGCACTCCCCACAGTATTCCCCGAGGAACACGGTCGAATGCCTTCTCCAAGTCCACAAAAGACATGTAGACTGGTTGGGCAAAATCCCATGCATCCTCAAGGACCCTGCCGAGAGTATAGAGTTGGTCCACAGTTCCACGACCAGGACAAAAACCTCACTGCTCCTCCTGAATGCGAGATTCGACTATCCGGCGGATCCTCCGCTCCAGAACTCCCGAATAGACCTTACCGGGAAGGCTGAGGAGTGTGATACCACGATAGTTAGAACACACCCTCCGGTCCCCCTTCTTGAAAAGCGGGACCACCGCCCCGGTCTGCCAGTCCGGGGACACCGACCCCGATGTCCACGCGATGCTGCAGATTTGTGTCAACCAAGACACGCCCACAGCATCCAGGGCCTTAAGGAACTCCAGGCGGATCTCATCCACCCCCGGGGCCTTGCCACCAAGGAGCTTTTTGACAACCTCGATAACTTTTGCCCCAGAGATAGGGGAACCCGCATGTTGGCGCCTTCACCTACTTATTTGTATTTGGTTGGATGTGCCCCACTCAACACAACTAAAGCACCTTTAACTCTACAAAAAATGGCAGACAAGTTTGTATTTTAGATAGCCTAAGAAATTAAAACATTTACTGCTGAAAAAATAACACACAATCTGCACAGTGTCAAAGGTAACATATGGATCAACATATGGATGTTTGTGCATGCGTTGCATTCAGATCTATGAATGTTTGACAGAAACAAAATAAAAATAACACTCTCTTACTTCGCCGTTGAAAAAGCAGAAGATGGTGGCCACAAGCAGACCCTGAAATGTAAACAATCATTATCATCGTGCAGTTTAAATCCTCAACAGTCATCAATATTTCGTTGAAGTCTATCCAAAACTAAGAGTCCTTTGAGACTTTGGTGAGCTGATGCGGCTTCTTGCTTAAGAGCCTCTTCCTGCAAAAACTGGGGATGATCAGATAACAACATAGCCAAGAGCCTGCGATTTCAGCACCTCTCAGCTTCAATAATTTGTACTTTACTTCCTGCCGCCGGCAACATATAAATACAGTAATACTTGACTTTTGCTTATAGCGGAGGAATAATAAATATCAAATAAGATACACCCCATTGAGTAAATGCCTCGCCGACATTCCAGGTCATGCTCAGTAAATGTCTTACATTCACACACATCATGTAACAGACAAAACAAAACAAAAGTATTGACAATAAAGTTGATCATGCTTTATAGTGTTTCACTAAACAGATTAATCAGTTTCTTTTCAAAGGTTCAAACTTTTTCCACCTACGCGTATTAATGGTATGATTTTTTTTGTCCTTACTAAGTCAGACCAATCAATCGTACCGATTATAGCCATGAGAGAATAATTGGTAATCGTCAACATTGACGCCAAAGTTAAAAACTATTTTTCACTAATAAAATCCAGGCAATAGGGCTTGATAAAATAAATTGTTTGCAATATCAAGACATAAGGCATTCATTATGCACGATCAAAACCTAAGGTACTTTTATTCTGTCATGTGAACATACACAGCGTTGTTAAGAAAACAAATGAAACATCTATTGAGTGACTCTTGATATACTGGGAGTAACTGAAATCTGGTTGACTCGTTCATCACCAACGTTTTTAAATGTGATCTAATGAGCGGCCTGCTGAAGTCAGTGTTTAATGTATTGGTCTGAATGTAAGACTGTGTCCCCAGCAATGTCATTTATTGTGACTTGTATGCATCGACCTCTCTCAACTAAGGATATATAGTGTGATCAACTCAAGGTAATTCTATGGTCTCTTCAGGTCTCTCTGACCACAATTTTATTTTGTGTTAAAAAAAAAATTAAGAGGCAACATTCAACTACACCTACTTCATGTGGCGGCTACCAGTATATACCTAAAAGTGAGCAACAAAATGTGAAAAATGAATTGCAACAGTTTAATTGGTCTAATGTTGTAAAGGATGACATTGAGGCTGCTTCATAGAAAATGTAAATCAAACACTAGCATGTTTTACAAAAACAGGCAAAAGCAAACAGAAAAAAACCCTTTCCTGGACAAATAGCGACATGCAAAAACTCATCAAGGAAAGAGATAATGCATTGAAACACTTTTTAAAGACAGTTATTACAAGTGATTGCAATTTTTTTACACCGCTCAGAAACAAAGTTGTCAAACACATCTGTAAAGCTAAATCCAAATTCTTTGAGACAATAGAAGGTACAAACGGTGATGGTAAACAGATATATACAGTGGTGTGAAAAACTATTTGCCCCCTTCCTGACCTTTTAATGTTTTGCATGTTTGTCACACAAAATGTTTCTGCTCATAAAAAATAGTTAACTATTAGTCAAAGATAACATAATTGAACACAAAATGCAGTTTTTAAATTAAGGTTTACATTATTAAGGGAGGGAAAATACTCCAAATCTACATGGCCCTGTGTGAAAAAGTGATTGCCCCTGCCTTGTTAAAAAATAACTTAACTGCGGTTTATCACACCTGAGTTCAATCTCTGTAGCCACCCCCAGGCCTGATTACCACAGTGAGAGCCATTACCAACAAATGGCAAAAACATGGAACAGTGGTGAACTTTCCCAGGAGTGGCCGGCCGCCCAAAATTACCCCAAGAGCGCAGAAACAACTCATCCGAGAGGTCACATAAGATCCCAAGGCAACATCTAAAGAACTGCAGGCCTCACTTACCTATATTAAGGTCAGTGTTCACGACTCTACTATAAGAAAGAGACTGGGCAAAAACTGAGTTCCAAGACGCAAACCACTATTAAGCAAAAAGAACATTAAGGCTTGTCTTACTTTGCTAAAAAACATCTCGATGACTGCCAAGACGTTTGGGAAAATATCTTGTGGACTGATGAGACAAAAGTTGAACTTTTTGGAAGGTGCGTGTCTCGTTACATCTGGCGTAAAAGTAACACAGCATTTCATAAAAAGAACATCATACCAACAGTAAAATATGGTGGTGGTAGTGTGATGGTCTGGGGTTGTTTTGCTGCTTCAGGACCTGGAAGGGTTGCTGTGATAGATGGAAGCATGAATTCTACTGTCTACCAAAAAATCCTGAAGGAGAATGTCCTGCCATTTGTTCGTCAACTCAAGCTAAAGCCATCTTGGGTGCTGCAGCATGACAATGACCCAAAACACACCAGCAATTCCACCTCTGAATGGCTGAAGAAAAACAAAATGAAGACTTTGGAGTGGCCTAGTCAAAGTCCTGACCTGAATCCCATTGAGATGCTGTGGCATGACCTTAAGAAGGCGGTTCATGCTAGAAAACCCTCAAATAAAGCTGAATTACAACAATTCTGCAAAGATGAGTGGGCCAAAATTCCTCCAGAGCGCTGTAAAAGACTTGTTGCAAGTTATGGCAAACGTTTGATTGCAGTTATTGCTGCTAAGGGTGGCCCAATCAGTTATTAGGTGCAGGGGCAATTACCTTTTCACACAGGGCTATGTGGGTTTGGATTTTTTTCTTCCTAAATAATAAAAACATTCATTTAAAAACTGCATTTTGTTTACTTGTGTTATCTCTGACTAATATTAAAATGTGTTTGATGATCAGAAACATTTTGTGTGACAAACATGCAAAAGAATAAAAAATCAGGAAGGGGGCAAATACACACCACTGTATATATATACATATATTTTTCCCTTTGTTGACTGGAGAGGATGTACAAGGCAAGAGCTCTGCTGAGGATACTATAAACTATAACTATTTTGGTGCTTTTCTGAATACATTTCATGAACACAAGATCGCAACTGGTTGCTGAGTCCCTCAACCTTAGCTTGGATTGGCGAGAGGTACAGATTCCTTGAAATAAACGAGTTACATGTGCTGAAAGCTGCAAGGAAGCCAAGCTAACCGGCTAGTTACGGAAGTTTAA
This sequence comes from Oostethus manadensis, assembly GCA_024372805.1. Classification (NCBI taxonomy): domain Eukaryota; kingdom Metazoa; phylum Chordata; class Actinopteri; order Syngnathiformes; family Syngnathidae; genus Oostethus; species Oostethus manadensis. The sequence continues at coordinate 951,221 of QODF01000117.1, read as the reverse complement.
AGCAGTTGCCTAGCAACAATGCGAAACAAGAAAAAAAAATAAAAAAAAGCGAGCCTCTGTTACAATTGTAAAGGATGCTGGCCCTGGATACATAAACTCAAAATCACAAGCGCCAGTCTTGTTGCCAAATGTGGTGGAGGAGGACGATGACTACAGCTATGAGTTGAGTACATCAGAAAAACAAGAAGAAAAACAAAATGTGGTGGAGGAAAATTTCTGGGAGACCTGGATGCAAGACTTTAAGAAGTTAGAACAGATGAAGATGGATATGCATGAGATACGGGGGTGTATTGCACCACAACTAGACCTTAAGCATTTGCAGTCACAGATTCAATGTACAATCGCAGAATGACAGTATCATCAAAAAGATTCAAGGGGTCCATGGTGATGTCATAAACCTCATGGAGGAAAATAGAGCACTGAGCAAAGAAACTAAAGCTCTAAAAGAAGAAATCGAGAAGTTGCAAGATAAAAATGTTGCGTTGTGTGCTGCTCTTAAAGAGGTTAAAAACCCTATGGCAGATAATAAAGCACCACGCACTGATATCAAGGCTTTGTAGGATAACATAAAGCCACAATTGGAAGAAAATGCTGCCTTGGGCGCTGCTCTCAAGGAAGCTAAAAACCATATGGAAGAAAATAGAGCATTATGCAAGGATGTTAGAGTTCTGCAGAATTATATAAAGACATTATTGGAAGACAATGCTGTCTTGCGTGCTGCCCTCAAAGAGGTTAAAAAAAGGAAGTAAATAATGCATTATGCAACGACATCAATGCTGTTCAGGATGATATCAGGACCCAATTGAATGATAATGCCGCCTGGCGCACCACTCTGGAGGAAGAGAAAGAAGCAAAAAATAACATCCCTGAGCAAATGAAAACTATAATGGAGGAGATGTATCAGAATTCACAAATAATTGATGTGATCCTCTCAGGGCTCATATTTTCATCCAGGTCAAAAGATAGGGAAGCTCATAACGGAGGAGAACCAGATGGAATGAATGTTCCTTCAGCAAAGCAACAGATTGTCAGCTTCCTACAATCAAAGGAAGTGGATGTAGATATCAACACCATTGATACTTGCATCCCACTGTATGGCAGAAACAACACCATACCTGTCGTCATCAAGTTCACCAACAGGGAATTCAAAACTGGACTGCTGAATCAGAGGGAGAACTTGAAAGGCACAAACCTCTACATAAATGAGCATCTGCCAAAACGCAATGCTGACATTGCCAAGAAAGCACGAGACTTGAGGAAGCAGGGAAAGATACAAAGTACTTGGAGCACCAACGGAAAATATTCATCAAGCTACATGGAGGTCCAGGAGAGGCAGGAGTGCTGGTTGTCAAATATATCAATGATCTGGATGTATACTAAACATTATATAATCATGACAATACTGTAAGAATGAAAGAGGATACAACGCAGAACAACAGTAAGATTACATTCAATAATACGAACATTGATATTAACGTTGAAAGAGCACGCTCAACAAAGTATTAAAATCAGGAACTCATGTACTTACATTTAATGACACTCACAGTACAACACCAAGACAGCAAGATGTTGATCCGGAAATCAACAGGAGAAGAGGGAAGGAAAGAGGAGGAATGCATAAAGAAAAATATGATTTATGCATGTATATTGTATGTATGTATGTAATATATATGTGTATGTATTTATGTATACATATGAATGTATGTGTGTATGCATGTATATAACCAGTACGTATGAGTATGTATTACCAAATCATATGAGAAGGGGGTAGGATTAAATAAGCTCTGCTTCTTCCTACGCCTTTTTGGACATGTAGAACTGAGGAACGTAACATGAATAATTATTTGTACAATGTATGCATGTTCCAAACATATTAAACCAAAACAAACCAGATTCGTAAAGCTAAAGCTAAATTTTTCATTGAGACAATAGAAGGTACAAACAGTAATGGTAAACTGATATGGGATAATTTAAATAAGCTTTTAGGTCAAAGTAAACATGTACATTATATAGACCTACAGCCTCAGAAAATGGTACATTGACAATGTCGATATGGTCAATAGCTTTAATACATTTTTAATTAGCCCTGTTGATGAACTGCCAGCTCACTTTGATGCTCCCAAAATTCCATGCAAACCGCTGGATCATACAAGGCCAATATTTAAAATACAAAATATAACTACCTCAGAAGTTTTACAAATAATTTCCTCTTTAAATGGTTAGAAAGCAAAAGATTAATTAGGTCTCACGACTAATTTATTAGAGATTCATAAAGAGGCGAAGTCCAATTGCACATCTAATAAATTTATGGCTAAATCAGGGTGAAGTGCCTTTGACATGGAAGACTGCACAAATTACCCCAGTCTTTAAGGCTGGTTATAAGACAAAACCAGAGAATTATTGGCACAAAAGTATTTCACCAAATCACATCAAAAGTAGCTGAGGTGGATTGCCACACAGCTAATGGAACCGTGAACACACCCTCCTTCACCCAATTCAATTTGGTTTCCGTACATATCACTCAACAGAAACAGCAACCAGTTACTTTCTTGCGAATGTAAAAATAATGTAAAATTGTAGATCAGGGTGGGTTTGCGGGTGCCGTTTTTAGATTTAAAACGCGCTTTGATACAATACATCATGGTGTGGTCCTTTCAAAATTAACTCATTTAAAACTTTTCAAGAAATGCCCTTGACTGGATGAAATCTGCAATCTAGCAGATAGATAATACTTTCTGGTGCCATGGTACCAGTGCCCCACCGGCTCCAAAATTCTTGCTTACATCTTAAAACTAAAAAAACTGTTTTTATGTTTTTCACACGACAGATAGCTGATGACCGACAAGTATTTGTTTTAGTTAATGGTGAATGTTTGGAGGTGGTGGACAAGTTTAAGTATCTGGCCATGGTCTTTGATTCAACTTTCGCATAGTATTTTTTCTACGATTAGTCTGACTTTAGCCCCGTATTTTATTTATTCATTCATTCATTTTCTATACCGCTTATCCTCATTAGTGTCGCGGGTATGCTGGAGCCTATCCCAGGTGACTTCGGGCGAGAGGCGGGGTACACCCTGGACTGGTTGCCAACCAATCGCAGGGCAAATATAGACATTCACACTCACATGCATACCGATGGACAATTTAGAGTAGTCAATTAACCTAACATACATGTTTTTGGAATGTGGGAGGAAACCGGAGTACCCGGAGAAAACCCACGCACGCACAGGGAGAACCCCAAACCTCCTGACTGTGAGGCCAATGTGCTACCCACTCGACCCCCGTGCGGCTGCCCCGTATTTTAATTACAGTAAATTGCGAACTATAAGTGACTGCTTTATTTATTTATTTTTTTTTTACGTTCCTTCAACCCAGTGACTTAAAAAAAGAACTAGTTCAATCAATGAAAAACATTTAACTGTGATTATTCACATTTTTTGTCCATAGTTAACTCATATTTGATCGCCGATAGAAGTACATTTCAGAATCAGAAAACTACATTGCCATTGTAAGTGAACAATTCACGAAGGAACTTTCTTTGGCGACTAAGTGCAACGTAGAATCCTAAATAAACAGAGCATTAAATAAACATAGAAATAACTAACAGTAACTAAACATAGAACCCTGGGTAAGAGTTGAGAGTTTTAATCTATAATAAGTATGGATGTAAATCTCTGTGGTAAACAATTCAATACGCACATTTTATGTAAAGGGATATACATCAATTTTTTTGAATGTTTAATGCGAGCAGTGATTTGTCCTACTTTGACAATCCTTGAACGCACCTTTTAATGTTATCCCACGCACAGATAGATTACTATACTGTATTTTCCCCCTTTTTTCTTTCACCTTACATTTGGTGCCAAATGTTGATACTATGTGGGAATGCATAAAGGTAAGATCTGATGACCTTATTGAGTGCTACTGTGCATATTTGTGTGGTGCACCTCTCTGAAAACAAGGTAGTCCTGTAGGCTCAGACTGGTGGATGGTGGCTCCTTACGGATTTTGTCCTTTTAATTTGATGTTCTTGTCAGTTTTACACAATAATCTTTAGCATGATGGCAATCACAATTCTCACCTGGTAGTGCATTAATATGTGCATGATGTAGTCGTATATTTCTGAGGAAACTCGTCCCTCTGGCTTGTAAGGAAGCAGGACATACTGGATTCCCAAAAGCGGCACCAGGATGAGGGTGGCTCTCACTGCTTTCATGTAGAGGCTCGACTCTGCTTGATGGGTCACCTTTAGCTTAGTGATGAGCACTCTCACAATATTGAGCAGGAAGAACAGATTAACCTGAGGGAAACAAACCACAGAATTGTATTGGGTAAAAATGTATTTGTTTTCCTCTTAATATAACCATGTCCAACGCAAAGCGAGGGCTGGGAATGAGAAGCAGCGCACAATCCAGACAGTGGGACTGAGAAAACAGGGTGCATGAAGCACCATGGACAGAAAAATCACATGGCCAGAACTGTGGAGGGAGTGTGAAGCAGCAGGGATGAGAATTAGCACCTCCAAGTCAGAGTCCATGTTCTTCGTCCGGAAAAGAGTGGAGTGCCATCTCCGGGTTGGATGAAGTCTTGCCCCAAGTGGAGGAGTTTAAGTACCTCGGGGTCTTGTTCACGAGTGAGGGAAGGACGGAACATGAGATCGACAGATGGATTGGTGTGGCTTCTGCAGTGATGCAGACTCTGCATTAGTCCGTTGTAGTTTAGAGGGAGGCAAAGCTCTCAATTTAACGGTCGATCTACGTTTCTACCCTCACCTATGGTCATGAGCTTTAGGTAGTGACCAAAAGGACAAGATTGCGGGTACAGCCGGCCAAAATGAGTTTTCTTTGAAGGGTGGCTGGACTCTCGCTTAGAGATAGGGTGAGAAGTACTGTCATCTGGGAGAGACTGAGTAGAACCGCTGCTGCTCCACATGCCACTGAGGTGGCTCAGGCATCTGGTTAGAATGCCTCACGGACGCCTCCCTGGGGAGGTATTCAGGGCACATCTGACTGGTGGGAGGCCTTGGGGAAGACCCAGGACACGTTGGACAGACTATGTCTGTCAACTGGCCTGGGAACGCCTCTGGATCTGGCAGGAGGACCTGGATGAAGTGGCTGTGGAGAGGGAAGTCTGGGCTTCCCCTGCTTAGGCTGCTGCCCCCACGACCCGACCTCGGATGAGCGGAAGAAAATGGATGGATGGATGGACATTAATTGATGCATTTATAGAGTGGCTCCCTGCACATTTGTGATACAGTATTGATGTCCCCACATATTTGTGAGTTTTTGGTATAAGAAAAATGTAATAAAAAATAAATAAATAAATAAGTAAATTTTATTCTAAGTCCACCAATTTGAAATCTGTGGATGCTGAATAGGGATCCAAACATTTAAAAAAGCCTTTCTTACAAAAAAATATATATATATAAGTTTTGGCATTTTTTTCAGTGTGGGGAATCAACTTTACATCAGTAATATTTTATTAATAAAAAAATATATAAAATATTAATCAAATAAAAAATCACAGATTATGTTCTTTCAGTTTGATTATGTTTGTTGTTCAGCGGTCCTGGAACACACAATAGTTGTACGCAGTGACACCTTGACTCAATGGCATTTCAGCATTGCTTGAACAAAAGTATATTGCGAGCAAAACACGTCTTTTGGGTGGTGTCAACAAATTACAGTGAATATTGTTCTATTCTGTGAGTGCTAATCAGGTTTATTTCTATAAAGCAGCAGGGGTCTATGGGAGAATATTAACTTCCCAAGATAAACAGAATAAAATGTCATCTAAGTGTTGCACATTTTACATTACAACTGATGGGTGGTTTTACTTCACAGAAAATAAACCTTACCAGGAGAGCAGCACAGATGGGGCCGTGGATGATATAGAGTAGTGATGTTTTGGAGCTAATCCAACAGCTGACAAGAGGCAACAGATGAGAACAAAGAAAATGTATCATTTGGATTAATTTGCCACGCGGCTGCACAGGAAACACATCACAGGGATTGAAGGAGTTAATTAGCAAATACAGATGTGAGCTGAAAGCATCAATTTATCAATCTAAAAAATGTAGTAGTCTGGTACTGACAAAAAAAAAATAATAATATGTATCATATGTTCCTTACTTGTCGTTGTAGTAGTAACTTCTTGCAATTGCGTGAATGGAAGCAGGAATAAGAGGGAACCCTGCAAAAAAAGAAACAAACTTGGCTGCAGTTGCAGTTGACTGTCTATAATGCGTGTTGCTGACGTACCCCAGCCGAGAAGATAGTACCACATCAGGTGCTGCTTCTCAGCAAACACAGCCACCACGATAAGTGTGTGTAGATATATTCCCTCGCACAACATCCAGAAGTAATTGCAACCAAACAGGTATAGATGAATGAATTGTGACACTTTGCAGCTTGTCTGAAGAAAAAAAACATGACATAAAATGAAGATGTCTTTTACGCTGTAGACATTGTGTGTATAATACAGAATAAGAGCTGTTCTTTCCTCTGCATTTGACACAAGTGTTATATAATGCTAACTAAAAAATGATTTTTATGCTAAACCAGTAAAAAAAAAAAACACAAACTCACTGGGTTCCTCTGCACAAGTTCTTGATTGTTTGCAACTGCGGTTAACCAAATGATGGTAATCACAGAGTTGAGCACAAAAGAAAAGAAGAGGTTTTTGTGAAGTGTGATCCTTTGACAACTTAAACTCCTGCAAGGAAAGAAAATGTCAAAAGAAAATAGAAACATGAGATGTTCAATATGTCATATACAGTACATCAACAAATCGTGTTAAAATAAGCTATGATCACACACTTGAAGTGGAAGAATATTCCGAGAGAGACGAACAGTGAGGTCAGGGACAGTCCATGTCCTATGAGAGCTAGGTAGAAAAGATTCATTGCAGTCTGCAGGAAGAGAACAGTGACATATACAGTGGTGTGAAAAAGTGTTTACCCCTTCCTGATTTCTTTGTAGTTCTTTCTTTTTCTTCTTTTTTTTTTGCATATTTGTCCTACTTGTGTTTCAGATCATCAAACAAATCTAAATACTAATTGTCAATGACAACACAACTGACCACAAAATGCTGTTTTTAAGTGAAGGTTTTTATTATAGAGGGAGAAAAAAAATCCAAACCTACATGGTCCTGTGTTCATGACTCCATTATAAGACAGACACTGGGAAAAAACAGAGTTCCAAGATTAAAAACCATTGCCGAAAGAGAACACTAAGGCTCATCTCCATTTTGCCAGAACACATCTTTATGATCCTCAAGACCTATGGTCTGTGGTCTGATGAGAAAAAAGAATAACTTTTGTGTCCCAATACATCTGGCATAAAAGTAACGCCGCATTTAAAAAAAAGAACATCAGCCCAGCAGTAAAATATGGTGATGGTTTGGGACAGTTTTGCTGCTCCAGGACCTGAAAGACTTGATGCAATAAATAGAACAATGAATTTTGCTGTCCTGAAGGTTAATGACCAGCTATATGTTTGTAACCTCAAGCTGAAAGGAACTTGGTTTCTGCCGCAGGACAATGATCCAAAACACACCAGCAAAGTCCACTTCTGAATGGTCTAAAAGAAACTGAATGAAGACTTTGGGGTGGCCTAGTCAAAGTCGTGACCTGAATCCTATTGAAAGGCCACCTTAAAAAGGCAGTTCATGCTGGAAAACCCTCCAATGTGCAAAGACAAGCAATTCTGCAAAGATGAGTAGGCCAAAATTCCTCCACAGCGCTGTAAGAGACTCATTGCAAGTTATCACAACGCATGACTCCAGTTGTTGCTGCAAAGGGAGGCCCAATCAGTTATTAGGTTTAGGGGTGCACTTTTTCGCACAGGGTCATCCCTGTGTGGATTTTTTTTAAGGCCTTTCTATTTGTAAACTGCATTTTATGTTCAGGTGTGTTGTCATTGACTAGGAGGTAAATTTGTTTGATGATCTGAAACATGTAAGTGTGACAAACATGCAAAAAAAACAAGAAATCAGGAAGGGAGAAACATTTTGACACCACTATAAACAGTTAACTTGTACATACAGTATATGTTACCAGTTAAAAGTTTGGAAAAAGCCTCATTTATAGCAGTACTTTTGTTCAAACATTTGCCCACCAGATCGGATGATAATTACATACTCTAGCCCTTAGCTATCTATTGTATAGTGTCTGCGGTATATATCTACTGTATATACACAATGTTGGCCCAGTTAGACCTTCAAGGGTCACACAGAACTTTATCCTACCACTCTGCCTTCACTTGTGTGTTCATTGCAGCGCGTGTAGTTGGTCCATGTGCGATTGCTCTCAGGATGCAAGAACCACTGGCCGCTGTCGGTGCAAATCTTTGTAACCATCTCTGCATATAAGATGAAGATAAGACAATTATACTTTTTAGGCAGTGGAACCATGAAATTGAATTATTATTATTATTATTAGTATTATTCCTTTTTTTAATGCTTTGTTGGCTACTCATGCTAAGACCTATTGCATCTTGATGCATCTGGTGCAGCAACACCTAAGTTGACAACCGGCTAATGATACTACATCTGGACTCATGGGAAGCCAAACTCGAAATGGACTCAATGTATGTGTCAAGCACTTTTCACGCCTCACCTGAAGGATCAAAATCCTGGAAGTAGTCTGGGCAGTGCTGCTCTGAGCTGACGCCTGCTTTGGTGTCATCCCAACACAACCACCCATCCCAAGTGCGATTACACATGGGCTCTAAAAGCACACACACCCCATTCATGTCATTTATGACAAAATATTCAGACCCATCGAAAAACATCAGCAGCGAAAAAGTGTTAAGAGCCATTAAACCCAGCAAGCTACCTTGCCTGTTGGAAGGGTTGTCCTTCATTATCTTTTGGTAGCACTCAAACTGTGCTGTGACTATCTTGTTCCTGGTAAGTCCCATGTCATGGTACACATTAGCTGGATGGGGTTGCTGAGTGTCATTGACATCAAGACTCGCCTGCACACATATCTACAAGGAGAATGGACAGAAGAAAAGGTTTAGCAGATAAATCTGTAAGTCTAAGTTTGAATCTGTGTTTCAAATTAATGCGACAATGTATTATGTGGACTGGATTTTACAACGTATGTATCCATCTAACATTGGACACCAAACTAAAACTAGAACCTTATATGTGGACATTTTAATGGGCATCCTTGTGGGTGGTTAGAATTTTATATGCACTGCACTGAATCATGGCCATTTTCAAATTTGGACGTCAATTACATTGCCATCATTACACAAAATGTTCCAAATAAAAATAGGGCTTTTCTCCTCACCAAGACCTGTCCAGTGACGTAACATGTGTTACAGTCCACTACATGGACTGAGTGGGGGTTCAAGTGGGCTGTTTTCAACTTGTCAATTACGTTGCCATGATAACATAGAATGCCACAGACTACAAATAGCATACTAGCCACCTTTCCAGTGATATACCAGATTCTTCATATGGTTTGTCCCGTATTAGTTTTTGCAGAATAAGGAAAAAAAAATAGAAGAAGCAGGCTGAGCTGGGTATGATGCATTTTTGCAGAGTACAAGCATTAAAGGAATACAACTTGTCATCATCCGTATCCTTGCTCTTGCTGAAGGAAAATCCTCATTTAAAGTGCTCATGACACCAAAACACCTGGTAATATTATTTTCTCTAAGAAAAAATACACTGAGAGGCATATTTCCCGTGTTAGATGTGTGCTCAAATGATGACTTTTGGTAAGGTTTTGTCACTAAAGATAGCCCCTGCCATTATTCTGGGGCAGAATGCAGAAGTGACGTGAGCTCCAGGACACCTCCACCATTGCTTCTGTGTTGTGGTGGCTTGTTCTTTGTTGAATTTCTGTTGTTGTTATACATATGTTCTTATATTATGTCTGATTGTTGTGTGGCAGGCTTTTGCGCACTCTTTGTCTGTTTGTCTTGAAAAACATTTATTGGCTGGCTATATTGACTGTCCTGTCTGCACCACCTCGTCTGTCCCCGAATCGCCACCCTCCTCATCGGTGGCCAGTGGATCTGATATGGATGTGGTTAATTGTAAAAAAAACAGTTAATCAAACGCAATGACATCTTTGATTGTGTAACCAAGAATTGCAAAAATGATCGTAATAAATTAGGTAAAAGTTAATCTCACATGCAAACACAAGTGACAAGGGCCAGACCACAAGCTTGGCAATGCGTCTTTTACGCACAGTTCTTCGGATTTCATCCCCGTTATGCATATTTTTTGTTTATTCATATTACACTGGTTGAAATATAGGTTACTAAACACGAGTGTCTTTATTGGTGGAGAAAAAATGCTTACCTTACCTGTAATACCAACCTCAACCCCACCAAAACCCTCAATACTGACAGCTGAGAGGGTGGAGGATGCAATGCCATCCCACCGAGCTCAGTGTCACACTGGTTGAGGGGCCGCCCCCGGTGGCTACTGTGTGCCTCTGGTGCTCTGATAGTTTTTGTTTTACCCTTCTTCTGACATCATTGAACCGTTTTTTTTTCACGGGGCAACGGTTCACAGTACGTCAGGGCAAACCTGATTTACGATACTTGTAATCTCCTCCCAGGCCACTTTATCAGCCCGTGGAGGTTTGCTCGCGTGACCATATATTCGGCCATATTGACTGACAACCAGTCCAATGTGGTGCCTATAATGCAGACCTATTTGACCTATCATATTCATACAAATGGGGGACTGGCTGACCAACACGACCGAATCTGAAACTAACCAGTGATTGGCTCTAGTAATAAAAAGATAAATACAATGTATAATAATGAAAAGTGCACTCAAAGAGGTAGAATTTACAGCAATAGCATATCAATTATTATTTAAAGGATGGTGAATGAGAAATGTGTATCTCTGTTCAAATATTTCAAGGTAGATGTTGAGAGCTGAAGTATATACATCATTCATCATATTTTTTCAGGGTTTGCTTACTTGGCAGTCCAGCAGAGAACACATCAGCATAAATGTGATTATTCCATTCGTCCAAACACTCTCCATCTTCCTTTCTGCCTAGCTGAGGCTGTTTAAAGATGCAGATCTGGACACAAAATAGAAATGAAGAATTAAAGACAAGAGAGGAAAAATCATCTGCATTCACAAATGGGATGGTGATGAGCAGCATGGCACCAACTAAATGGTATTGCCAATCAACATTGGAATTTTGTTCCATTGTCTTGGTTACGTTTTACTTGGTTATGCTCCCAACATGATGTTAAATGACTTACTCTATTTACAACTTTATGCACGTGCAACCATGTTAGCTGGAACCAACCGCCAATGCCTTTGGTGGTGGGGGTGTAGGGGGTAAAACTGTCAGTGGGGGTGCGTGAAGCAGGGAGTGCTTTCAATGTTAGTGTAAACCTGCCAATATGTCCAAAGTTCATTCATTCATTCATTAATTTTCTGTACCGCTTATCCTCATTAGGGTCACGGGGATGCTGGAGCCTATCCCAGCTGGCTTTGGGCGAGAGGCGGGGTACACCCTGGACTGGTCGCCAGTCAATCGCAGGGCACGTATAGACAAACAAGCATTCACACTCACATTCATCGCCAATTAACCTAACATGCATGTTTTTGGAATGTGGGAGGAAACCGGAGTACCCAGAGAAAACCCACACACGCACGGGGAGAACATGCAAACTCCACACAGAGATGCCCAACGGAGATTTGAACCCAGGTCTTCCAGATCTCCTGACTGTGTGGCCAATGTGCTAACCACTCAGCCACCGTGCGGCATGTCCAAAGTTATTATACTAAAAAAAAACTGTCACTGTGAGTGCAGACTCCCCACCCAAATGAGGCTTTATCGTTGATTGTATGTATTTTTGTACTTCAAATACTGCTTTATCGGGAATGTAAAATTTCCCCTTCACTTTGGCATTAAATGATTATACAGACTTAAACCATAGCCATCGTGAGTGGACAAAAAATGATGCTCAAATTGAAGCCATTCATACAAAAAGAGGCCAACATGAGACTGGAATACAAGATATGTAGGATGATTTGGTATTTATTTATCAGTGCCCATGTGAAACTTCACCAAAATGTGACCATGCAAAATACACATTTCTGACCCAGAACTACATTAAAATGAATTAACCAATGAATTATGTTCAATAGTTCAGGTTAAATATGATTAAAGGTGTATGTTTTTAGGTGTGTAGGAGTAGAGAGTACATTAGGGGTGGTGAAAAGAATCGATTTTTAGATGCATCGGGATGCGGACATTGACAACTTTCTTTTATTTTTGGATCACTACAAATATTATTTGTTTTAGTAGTAATCCTTAACTTAAAAAAAATTCTCTCTCTCTATATATTAATATATATCTATATAGATATAGATAAATATCTATCTATATAGCTATATCTATAAATATAAAACTGTTGATCACAAAAAAAGATGCATCAATAATTGTTTTATCATTGCATCGCAGACCTTTGAATTATAAACGCATCGAATCGTGAAGTGGCCAAAGATTCCCGCCCCTAGGGTACATGACTGCAGGTCAAATTTCTGAAGGGGTACACCACTGTGAAAAATTTGGTAACCACTGGATTAGGTTTGTATTACGTTTTGAATTGAAGGGATTTTATAGAAAAATATAATGTAGACCCAGTTTAGTAGATTATGGAACATGTCCCACCACTAAAACTGACTATTTGCATACCTTTATGTATTGTATTGCACAATAAACATACAGTGTCAACCAAAGATTGTCTATTGGCTATCTTGCTGATAATATGAGTAATTCTGCATTTTATCATTTATTATAACCTACAGTAGTGTTCAAAATAATAGAAGTGCAATGTGACTAACCAGATTAATGACTGTTATTAGTATATTTGTATTGCTACATGCCAAACAAGTTATAAGCAGGTGCAGTAGATTCTCAGAAAACAAACAAGACCCAGCATTCATGATATGCACGGGCTGTGCAATTGGGAAATTAGTTGAAAGGAGTGTGTTCATAAAAATAACAGTGTGACATTCAATAAGTGATCAATTTTGTGAAAAAACAGGTCTGAATCAGGTGACCCCTATTTAAGGATGAAACCAGCATTGTAACATGAATTTCTCTTTGAAAGCCTGAGGAAAATGTGTCATTCAAGACATTGTTCACAAGAACAGCGTACGTTGATTAATAGGGGAAAAAAATAGCAGTGTCTGTTGTTGACTTTACGAACTCAAAACTATTGTATAAACTTCTTTGTTTCTAGGATTTGGCAGTCCTTTGAATCACAACTAATATTTAGTTGTGTGACCACAGTTTTTTATAACTGCTTCAGATCTGTGTGGCATAGAGTCAACCACCTTGTGGCAACTTTCAGCTGTTACTCCACGCCAAGATTCCTTAACAACATTCCACAATTCATTAACAGTTGTTGGTTTTGCTTCAGAAACAGCATTTTTTATGTCACCCTGCAAGTTCTCCATTGGATTGGGCTGGCCATTACAAAACATAACATAACAAGATTTTGCTGGTTTACTCGCGTGTTTGTGGTTATTGTTTTGTTGAAACACCCTTTTCAAGGGCTTGTCCTCATAAGCAAAATGGCCTCTTTAAATATTTTGACATATGCAAAGTCACAAACTGTCTGCGGCCTTTGGATGTAAAAAGAACAATTTCACTCTCGTAAGTCCACAAAATGTTCCTTCTTTTATCTTTAGGTCCGTGTTCTCTGGCAGATTGTAACCTCTTCTGCACATGCCTTTTTTAACAGAGGGACTTGGTTGGGGATTCTTGCAAATAGGTTAACTTCACACAGACGTCTTCTGTGACAGTACTTTGAGGTAACTCCAGACTGTCTTGGATCATTGTGGTGCTGATCATTGGCTGAGCCTTTGCCATTCTGATTATTCTTTGATCCATTTTGATATGTGTTTTCCGTTTTCTGCCATGTGTCTCTGCTTTTGCTTTCCAATTTAAGGCACTGATGATTATTTTAGCTGAACAGCCAAAATGTTTGCAGCTCTAAGTTTTCCCCTCTTTCAACTAATTGCCCAAATGCCTTAAGAGCGTGCATATCATGAATGCTGGGTTTTCTTTGTTTTCTGAGAATCTACCTCACCTACTGGGAACTTGTTTGCCAAGTAGCAATAAAAATATAATAACAGCGATTAATCTGGTTAGTCACATTGCACTGCTATTATTTAGAACGTTACTGTATAAGTCGTGTAGTGTTAGAAAACAAATATTTTCTACTCAATAAGTACTGCAACATGTATGTGCTTATCTACAGCAGAGAAAACACATTCACAACACCTTTCACTTAGAACAAAGACACCCTGCTCTTTTTAATGATCTCACGGGTTTGCCAACAAACAGTTAACAAGAAGTTTCCTGATTATTGGCAACACCTCCAAGGCAGGCTAATGAGGAAGAGGGACTCAGTTTTACTTTATAGACCGCTTGGCCCTCACTAGACCTTGGCTGGTGGGCTAACCGTTCGTTCTCTCCAGTACTAGCATCGCAATTGTTTGTTTGTACTCCTTTTAATATTAAATTGTAAACTTTACTTGTAACTCTGAACAGAAGAATCTGGGTGGACTTTGCCCTGCTAAGACGGCAGGTCAGAACAGTAGTATTACTAACAAAAGGCTATTTATTGTGTCAAATGCCCAGTACTGGCTGAAAAAGTAATATCGTTAAATAGGAGTATCAAGGGTGTTTTCCCTATAATGAGAACCGATTTAAAAAAAATGCTGTATGTACAGTACCTATGGCTCCTGTATTTACTGGCGTGCAAATGATCTCATCAAACGTCTGAAGCTTATAAACAACGGCATTGGTTGATATCGGAATCAAAAATTGAGTGTTGGACAATTTCGGATATTGCCAATATCCGAGTCCAAATACTTTGGAGCCACTGAAAATGGTTGTATTGCGAAACCTCGGTTTTTGGATTCCCCGATTTTTGTTTTTGTTATTGTTCAGTCGGTTTTTACCATAAAAATGCTGCCAAAAATATTGCGCAAAACAAACTGCCCTTTGGCATTGTTTTCTGCATTTAAAACAATAATTTAAAACTGTTTTGTTCTAACATTTGTGGGTGTCTAGAATGGTCAAACTGAAAACACACAGTTTCCACACTATTTGGTTTTAGACAAACCCTTTGGAATGGATTACTAACAAAAGTCAAGCTCCCAAAGGGACTGTATTTCCTGGATGGTAAATAACAAAAGCAAAGCTTAAACTTCAAAACATACTGATTTTTGTTTTGTTTTTCCCCAGATCAAAAAGTGAATAGGATAAAAACAAAAAACACTCTTACTGTTGAAAACATCCTTTCACTACTTCCTTTACAAATAAAATCCTGCTCTTCTTAAAACCGCAATTCTAGGAACTAAAAAAAAAAATGGAATAACACAACAGAGTTCCCACAATTTTAATAAAAGCAATTTTTAACATGCTAATTGCAGCTCAAAATTGGAGAGCTCCAGCATACTTGAATATTGATCCTTCAAGGTCAATTTAACTTAACTACAAAAGGAGTGTGGGTGGTGCACCATTATGTGTAGGGTCTCACAGAAGTGGTTAGTCATGTACAGTTTGATGACGAGCTGACGTCAACTACTGCATCTGATAGCTGGAAAACAGCTTCAGCAGAACAGCTGTTGTCTTCCAACCCAGGACAGAGCTCAGCCTGCACTTATCAACTCCCACTGTCCCTAATGAGATACTGCATTGTAAACATCACTCAGTGATTCAGGATGTTTGGCACACTGCACTCCCTGGATCCATTCCGTTTTGTGGAATTCACATGTTCATTAGGCTGGTATAACATCATTACTGTCTCTTCCGCTAAAGAAGGACCAGTCTTTACAAGGTACGGAAAGCTAGGAAAACTAAATTTGATAGCAATATTGGAACTATCGTCTCATCAGCATTGCAACAGAGGTAGATTTACACCACAATGTTTCAAGGTCTCCCTATGAACCAAATGCATGCGCTACCCTTCTCCAAAGGTATTGGAAGAGTAAAACCATTCACTCTACATTTCAACACAGGGCCATTTGCAGTCCGTCAGGTCATATTTGCGGCTAGACGTGGAAGAGTAGCGTAAACTAAATAAAAAAGCCCAAGCATGGAGGTTATGTTCTTGCCTGCTTTTATCTGTTTGTACGTGTTACAGAAGAACAGCATATTGTTTAAAATTAGAATTTTTGTGTCTTAATACTTTGACTATTTTGTCTTTTTTCCCCATTTCTGCTGTTTTCCAGCTATTTCAACTTTTTGTAAATCTTCTTCTCCTCCCCTGAGCCACCACCTTATTGTAGTAGATGACTTTGCGTGTCCCAATGATCCTAGGAGCTAAGTTGTCGGGGGCTGTCATGCCCCTGGTAGGGTCACCCATGACAAACAGGTCCTAGGTTTAGAGACCAGACAGAGAGTGGCTCAAAAGACCCTGATCATGATTAAAAACATTGGACTTTGTTTTCCCTCGCCCGGACGCGGGGCACCGGGGTCCCCCTCTGGAGCCAGGCCTGGAGGTGGGTCACGATGGCGAGTGTCTGGTGGCCGGGCCTGCACCCATGGGGCCCGGTCGAGCATAGCCCGAAAAGGTAACGTGGGTCCCCCCTCGCATGAGCTCACCACTTGTATGAGAAGCCAAAGGGGTCGGGTGCTAAGTGAGCTGGGTGGCGGCCGGAGGCGGAGGCCTTGGCGGCCCGATCCTCGGCTACAGAAGGTAGTTGTCGTAACGTGGAATGTCACCTCTCTGGCGGGGAAGGAGCCTGAGTTGGTGCGTGAGGTGGAGAAATTCTGGCTAGATATAGTCGGACTCACCTCAACGCACAGCAAGGGCTCTGGAACCAGTCCTCTCAAGAGGGGCTGGACTTCATTCCACTCTGGTGTTGCCAGCAATGAAAGGCGACGGGCAGGGGTGGCAATTTTTGTTGCCCCCCGACTCCAAGCCAGCACGTTGGAGTTTAACCCAGTAAACAAGAGGGTAGTTTCCCTACGCCTTCGGGGGGGACAGGTCCTGACTGTTGTTTGTGCTTATGCACCAAACAGCAGTTCAGAATACCCACCCTTTTTGGAGTCCTTAGAGGAATACTAAAGAGTGCACCCTCGGGGGATTCCCTTGTTCTACTGGATGACTTTAATGCTCATTTTGGCTGCGACAGTGAGAACTGGAGAGGTGTATCTTAACCCGAGCGGTGTTTTGTTATTGGACTTCTGTGCTCGTCACGGATTGTCTATAACGAACACCATGTTCAAGCATAAGGGTGTCCACATGTGCACTTGGCACCAGTACACCCTGGGCCGCAGTTCGACGGGGGCGGTGGTCCCGCTTTTCAAGAAGGGGGACCGGAGGGTGTGTTCTAACTATCTTGGGATCACACTCCTCAGCCTTCCGGTAAGGTCTATTCAGGGGTTTTGGAGAGGAGGATTGGTCGGATAGTCGAATCTCAAATTCAGGAGAAGCAGTGTGGTTTTCGTCCTGGTCGTGGAACTGTGGCCCAGCTCTATACTCTCAGCAGGGTCCTTGAGGGGGCATAGGAGTTTGCCCAAACAGTCTACATGTCTTTTGTGGACTTGGAGAAGGCATTCGACCGTGTTCCTCGGGGAATACTGTGGGGAGTGCTCCAGGAGTATGGGGTATCGGACCACCTAATCCAGGGGGTTCGTTCCCTCTATGACCGGTGTGAGAGTTTGGTTCGCATTGCCGGAAAAAGGTCGGACCTGTTTCTAGTGAGAGTTAGACTCTGCCAGGGCTGCCCTTTGTCACCGATTCTGTTCATTACTTTCATGGACATAATTTCTAGCTGCAGCCAGGGCGTTGAAGGGTTTCAGTTTGGTGGCCACAGGATTCGGTCTCTGCTTTTTGCAGATGACGTGGTCCTGCTGGATTCATCGAACAGTGACCTTCAACTTTCACTGGATTGGTTCGCAGCTGAGTGTGAAGCGACTGGGATGAGAATCAACACCTCCAAATCTGAGTCCATGGTTCTCGCCCGGAAAAGGATGGAGGGATGAGGTCCTGCCTCAAGTGGAGGAGTTTAGATACCTCTGGGTCTTGTTCACGAGCGATGGAAGGATGGAACGCAAGATGGACAGGCGGATTGGTGCAGCGTCTGCAGTGATGCGGACTCTGGACCGGTCTGTCGTGGTGAAGAGAGAGCTGAGCCGAAAGGCAAAGCTCTCAATTTACCGGTCGATCTATGTTCCTACCCTCACCTATGGTCATGAGCTTTGGGTAGTGACCGAAAGGACAAGATCGCGGGTACAAGTGGCCGAAATGAGTTTTCTCCGCAGGGTGGCTGGACTCTCCCTTAGAGATAGGGTGAGAAGCACTGTCATCCGGGAGAGACTCGGAATAGAACCGCTGTTCCTCCACATTTAGAGGAGCCAGATGAGGTGGCTCGGGCATCTGGTTGGGATGCCTCCCGGACGCCTCCCTTGGGAGGTGTTCATGGCACGTCCAACTGGTAGGAGTCCTTGGGGAAGACCCAGAACACGCTGGAGAGACTATGTCTTTCAGCTGGCCTGGGAACGCCTCGGCATCCGCCGGGAAGAGCTGGACGAAGTGGCCGAGGAAAGGGACGTCTGGGCTTCCCTGCTTAGGCTGCTACCCCCTCGACCCGGCCTCGGATAAGCAAAAGAAAATGGAAAAAATGGTTCTTGTTATTATGACTTTATTGCCATATTATTTCACACTAGTGCAGGTGATGGTGACTAGAAATAATGGTACTCCTTAAATAATCTTGAGAAATTTTCTCTTTGAATTATGACTTTATTCCTTACAACATTTTTAGTTTATTTCCTTATTATAACTTTTAACCCAATCACATTTTATGAAAATGACAACATTATTTGGTTGTGTTTGTTATTTTTATTTCAAGTCTATGTTACTAAAATGACACAGTTTTTTCCTTATAATATTATGTCTTTTTTCTCATAAAATTGTCACTGTATTTCCCAAATATCTGACTTTATTCTCCGGAAATTACAGCTGTTTCTTCTCCATTGCTGCTGCTGCTGTTGTTTTTTTTTCCCCCCTTTCTTTTCGCACATTTTCTTCTTCATGTCTTTATTCCCATAATATTTTTTACTTTATTCTTATAGCGGTTAAAGTTTTTCCACAACCTAGTTTTCCAAATATTACAACTTTATCGGTTGTGTTATGTGTTCATCATACTTTTATGACTTCAAAAAACCTTTAATATTTCAACTTTGTTACTAAAATGACATTATATGTCACCATTAATATTATGTTAGTCTCATACAATTACTGATTTCTTCTCATTAGATTACAACTTTTTCTGTTAATTTAAAAAAATGGGTCTCTCTGGTTTCTTTAGAGGGAATGTGTTAAGTCTTTCACGTAAATGCTGCATGACATGCAGGCAAAAATAAACACGGAAAGCGAGCAGACCATTTTTTTTTCTTAAGTCACTATCAGCCTTTGAAAAACAAACAAAGTTGTCTCACTGGGGTAGAGTGGTAAGTATCTTGTGCTTATTGTACAAACATGGGACATGAAAATATTCCATACAGGAAATAGCTCAGTTGTGCTTTCTCCTGACCTGCTGTCCCTTTTATATACTGTGGGAAGCAGGAATTTTAAACGTACATAATCAAAAAACCACATAGCATCCACCTTCACAACAATAGGTAGTATGTAAATAGGTGACGTCATGTTTGGAGTTTAATGTTGTTTCCAAAAGCATCCCAAATCTTGCTAAGACATTTCCCAAACTTAAATCCACTTTAACTAAATACCACATTGATTTTTCTTTAATTTGGAACAGTGTTCAAAAGAACACATTTTTTGTTAATCACAAATCTACCTTGACGAGTAGATACTGTAAGACATGTGGTCGTCAATTTACAGCGTTCCGTAGTTAGGTATGCACTGCCACATGCTACAGAAATTTCTGGTGTTTACGCCGCACCCAGTAAATTTAGAGGAAAAAAAATTGCATATACATATGTTGCACGTGTCTACATCATAAAACGTGACATTGTGGCACGCACAAGTCGGTGAGGAAGTGGTAGCTCTTTATTTTGACAGGAACCAATCATGACCTACAAGGAAACTCGCAATGAGCTTGTCCAACCATCAGAAATCGCAGGAGGTCATGACTCAACATTATAGTCTGATTTGCAGTTTCATAAAAAGAAAGAATGCTAAAATCATCACACAGCAACTGAACACAAAACCAGTAGGTAATAAAACATACATGTACCAATACTAGTGGAGAATAAAACAACCAGGGGTGTCCAAACTGCAAAGGTCACATATAGAAAAATGAATTGATACCAGGCTATATACTTTAACAAAAAAATGAATCTCAGCTTTGTGATATAGGTGGAAAAGGTTCACATTAACATGAACTTGGGACTTTTCCTGCTGTTGATGTTTTTAAATTTTACAAATATTTCAACTTTCTTCCTAAATAATTTTTGTATATTTTCTTCTTTCAATACCAAACTTATTTTTCAATAGACTATATTTAGCTTTCTGTGTTTTCATTATATTATGACATTTTTTCTTGAATATTCAAACTGTGTTATTAACATTTATTATTTTTCTAGTAATATAGCACATTATTCTCATAAAATTGCAACATTTTCTTTTCATTCCATATGACTATTCAATATTTTTGCTATTGTTATTTTGTATTTCATAACATTACTATTCATAAAGCAAGGTATTTTGTTCTTTAGTAAGTCTACTTCATGCTACCGAAACTATGTTTTTCTTCATACTAATACAACGTTATTCTATTCTATAACTTCTGTTCTTATGACTTTTTTCTTTTCTGATCACAACTTAATCTCTAGAGCTCTGTAAAATATTTTGACTTAATTATTACAGAATTAATACAGATTTTTATATTTTTTTAGGTTTTTTCCCTGTTTTTTTTTTGTTAAATTATATTTTCAGAATATTCCACTGGCGCAGAAACAAAAACGACGCCCGGGTCGCACTTTGGAAACCCCTGCCCTAGATGGACCAAATCAATATGAGCCAAACACAAAGAGTTAGTGGTCTGGTTAGCAACATATCAGAAAAAAAGGCAATATGTGTGTGAATATCTTGTTTTGCCTGGAACTGGCAAAACGGTCTGCTTCCATGGATGGCCAAGGAAAATAAGATATTCATAAGGCTAAAATCAGAAAAAAACAATTCCTTAAATATAAAATTAGCCGAAGGTTAACTGGATAATCGACTATTGGGCTCCACACAGGGAAGGTGACGTCGCTTGCAGTCCATTCATTTTCAACAAAACTGCTCAGCAACAGGCAAAATTCATGCGCAGTAAAATTTGTGCTTGTGCATGTACAAATATTCACATTTCAGTAGCTGAAATCAGAGGATATTTATATTTTTTTTAAATCAAAAAACAATTAATTGCATAATTGATTACTCATTGATTAACTGTTGCAGCTGTAATTATAACATCGCTGGACGCTGTAAGAATGGCAAGGAAGGGTCGGGGGTGGTGTCCTTATTGCACAAACAAAACAGGCAAGACTGTTGGCAGCACCAAGCCCAAACAACCTCAGCAAACTCAACTGTCCTCGCTGCATGCAGCCACACACACAGTCTGACACATGTCACGTTCTCAGACGGTCAGAAATCGCACAACTCAAACTACAGCACACTGTCAGGTCGCTGATTCTCAACCGTAGTAACCAAGCAGAGGAGTGGTTTTACTATTAGAGAGGTTAAAACTAATTTTATTCTGACATTGTTGTTCTTTACTGTTTATTCACAATCCACCTCAAAACTCACAAGTTTCACCCATCCATACAACTTATTGTGAAATATTTTGTGCAACACAAGGACTACAAACATGAATCAGTTACACATTTGGGGTGTTGATCATCCTGACATGGTGGTTGCGGAATTAAAATCATTATAACACATCATGAGGATTTTTTACAGCTGGAATCCACAGTCACCCTGATGTTGGATACCAGCCCAGTTTCCCTTTGCGTTGGACACACGCAACACATTGCTCAAAGTTCAGTTTATGAACTATAACCCAGACATTGTGGCAACTTTAAAAGCTTACAAACTGTTTGTCGTTATCTGTGCTTGAAAAGAGCTTGGCTTGAAGAGGAACTCCAAAGCAGGAAGGATCAGCTTGGAAACACACTCCCTCCAAGCGTTTCCTCTCTCAAGTCAACCACACCAAATATAGCTAGAGGACATTTCCCCTGGGATCAGCTGTACATTTAGATCATCTCTACCATAAAAAAAACATGAATCAGAATTGATCATCTTAGATGACATTACTAATCCCACGACATGAGAGCAGCCCTTGCAAAAACCTCCCAGTTGCCAAAGGCAATGCCAGATGTCAAGGAATACAATAACATTCCCACACAGATGTGGGGGTGGAGCCATGCTCCACTCTCAATCAAACCATTACATTCGATGCACGCAGTATTGTCTGCATTTACATGTCAGTGATGTTGTGCGTCGTTAACATGGCGACATGAGAGATGCATTAATGTTTGGGTCACTGCTTTCATGACCGTGCTACCCACAGCTCTGTGTTCCCAGGGCAAACATGTGGACACGCACAGAACTGTGGCTATGGAAGAACGGAAAGACTATATTCCACTATTAGTATAGCTCCTGGGAAAATCTGGAAAGTGAGGCCGTGACCACTGATAAAATGTTATGCTGTAGAAACTACGGATTGCCAGACTTATTGAACTACGAATTGAAATTAGCGCAGAAATGTTTAATTTGCGTACAAAGCAAAGATTCACTGTCCTCAAATTCCTAATATTGATCAACATTTTACTGAGATATCCAGAGCTGCAACAATGAAATGATGATTGATGGGCGCCACACACAGGAGGCGACAGACAACTGTGCACTGTGCACATCTGGAGCCAATTACTAGTCTCCCACGGTTTTGATTTTGTGTCAGATTCGGGGGAATTTGTGGGTGTCAAAGTTGCTCCGAAAATAAAAAGTGGCCAGTGTCGATCGAGCAAATTTGCTGGTAGTACCGGAACTTGCTAGTATACGAGACAAACTTGCATAAATAAAAATTGTTGTGGTTTTTTAGGGCACCGGAACCATTTAATGGCATTTACATAATTTCTAATGGGGAACATTGTTCTGACCTACGAGTAAATTGAGTTACGAGCTAGGTCTGGGAACCATTTAAACTCGTAAGCCAAGGTACCACTGTATTATTATTTTCCACCATGTTTACCTGCAAGAGAGCACTGATAGCATCCTGTCTGCTCACTGGTTGGTCAATGAAACTCCCGCTGATTGGTGCTCATCTGGCTGACAGCGATGAAGAGTTGACCATTTTTTAATTTTCTAAGTCAGCGTGTGCACGATGACATGCACAAGCAGAAATTTTACCACACATGAATTTCGCTTGTCGTTTGGCAGGGCGGAGTCTCTCGATAATTGCCCTGCCATGCAGGTTTCATTGAAAATGAAGTGACTAGAGGCGACGTCGCCTCCCGTGTATGCAGCCCATAATTGATTCTCCAATTAATCTACAGCTACTTTTATGTACAATTCATTTTTTGTGACTTCAGCCTTTCAAATGTGAATATTTTTAATTTTCAATGAAAGCATATCAATTATCTTTGTGTGTTAGGGAAAACAAGCTAGTCAGATTTGACCAAACCACTCCTTGTGTTTGGGACATACCGATTTGCTCAGTCTAGGGCCCAACTGATTACTCAGTGAATTGAAACCGTTTCAGATGAATCGACAAAGAAAATTATAAAAAAAACAAATAATAACTAGTTGCAGCCCCAGCAATACTGATAAATGCTGATCACCGTGCAGTCACAAGACGGCATAGGATGTTCCCCCAGTTGACCAAGACTATATTGGACTTTGCAGAATTATTGTCAGTTCATTCATTTTCTGTACCGCTTATCCTCATTAGGGTCACGGGGATGCTGGAGCCTATCCCAGCTGGCTTTGGGCGAGAGGTGGGGTACACCCTGGACTGGTCGCCAGTCAATCGCAGGGCATGCAGAATTATTGATCTTGCCAAATGCAAGGGCAGTGTTGATTAAAAATGATATCCAATACAAGGTGTGGAATAAATAAAAAGGTTAAATCTGTATGTGTCTGACATTTTCAAGCAGCAAGAATCATACTGACTTTAAAAAAATCTGACCCAGAATAGACAATCAATGTAAACATCTAGTTGGTGCAAATTATCGCTATGCATTCTGCGTGGTCACAACGAGGTCCCTTCCCATGCCATGGTGAACCTTTCGAAGTTCTACATCAGGGTTGAACATGTGCTTGGTCCAAACGCTAAGGGCTGTGTTTTCCGGAAAGTCAACTCAACTCAAGGAGCAGCCATGACACACGTCAACTATTTACCTTCTGAGTTTCCTGTGTTGCTCTGTGCTGAACAATGGTGACTGAAGAAAAATACAGACTCTTACTTGAGCTGAAATGTATGTTATTTGGAGGCATGATGTCGCTTTTTTTTGTTTAGCTATTATTTAGTAATTCAAATAATTTATTTAAAAGTAATAATCCATCCATCCATCTTCTATGCTGCTTATCCTCATTAGGGTCGCGGGTATGCTGGAGCCTATCCCAGCTGACTTCGAGCTAGAGGCGGGGAACACCTTGGACTGCTCGCCAGTCAATCGCAGGGCAGACAAACAAGCATTCACACTCACACCCATAGACATTCTAGAGTCACATGAATGTTTTGGGTTTTTTTAGAATGTGGGAGGAAACCGAAATACCTGGAGGAAACGCACGTACGCACAGGGAGAACATGCAAACTCCACACAGAGATGCCCAACAAAGATTAAACTTTTAATAATATTAATACATTAATAACAATTTGTATAATTTAATTAGTTTATTTTACGTTTAAATAAAAAATAGTAGGCACAACATAGTCCACAACTTTGTCCATATCCAAAAGTGAAACAATGTCTTTATACTTTGACATACTGTGAATATTCCATTACTGAACCAAAACACTGACCCAGTGCCTTCTCATTTAACAGGGGTAGAAGGAAAATACATTCCTTCCAGAATAAAATAAGCTGTGCAACGCAGACGATGGCAGTGCACTATGATAGCAGGCATGCCGCTCTTTGTATTTGCACATTCCCCTTTCTGCATTTCTGTATTCCATATCACTTTTGGAGGGTTTGGAATATTAGGGTTTTATCATAGCAAAGGGATCCATTTCCAGGGGCCTCTTGCATGCGCAAGGGAAAAAATTGTACAAATAGCTTGATAAAAATACACCGGTTAAAAATAATCCTAGCCAACACCATCATGCATTGCACCTGCACAGCTACTTCTGAATCTCCCAATAGAAATCGTTTACTGTGGTTTTAAGCAAAAAAAAAGACTTAATCAGCTAAGTATGTGCTGTACGTCCTTAACCCCTGGCATGTAGTGCAGTCTAGTGGGAAAACATACAGTACATACTTCGACCATATTAATTCCACTACATGCACTGCTGAAACTTTCACAGTTCACTGGATTTCATTTGTCGTGCACTCAATAGGAGGCCTAACTGACAACCTTCAACTATACTATAAGGTGCATGTAGTGGATAAAGTAAAAGGTTATATATATATTAATTTATATATACATATATATAATTAAAAAACAAATTTAAAGCTTGGTCAAATCCTGTATGAATAAGTGCTATATGAAGGAATCCAAGCAATAATCTAACAAAGCAGACGCTACACTTGCCCTCCAACTGAGCTATCCACATCATTAGTAGACAACTCAAGAGTTCTGCATGCCACAGGCTTGTGTAACAAAAGCATTATTTTGCTACAAGTGGGTTTCAATTAGACTGGATAATTTAACATGCACAAAATAAAGGATGTTGTTATTTTACCCAAAGCATTCGCCTCTCTCTTCATCAGCTCGTGAAACATGTCATGGAATTGATACGCAATACAGTAAAGATTTTGTGCAATAAATATAGATGCTCACCTTCTGGATGTCTGGTATTGAAGTGAAAACATACATTTTCACACTGGGATAGCTGGTTATATTGGCTTTTCTACCAATATTCGATATACCAATAATGTCCAGCACTTCATTATCAATACCAATATCGGCGGCAGTTCTTCCCTCAAACTAATTCTGTGTAATGATGCACTGTATTGGTGTAACGGTTCACATGGATGTATTGAACCGTTTCGGTTTTGCATGTTCGGTTCGGTCCACTTGCGTACCGTTTTGGTTATATTTTATGCTATTGTTCTCATAAATTTATTACTAGAGCAATCTAAGCACTCCGCGCGGAACAAAAGTCCTGACAGAGTTTCAGCATGGACTCTTCTAAGTGTCGGAAACTACTGACTGATGGGGAGGAAGGTTAGTAGCTCAATCATGGAAAATGCCAGCGAGAAGACCTTCCCATCTCGCTACGCCCTCCTGTTTGGGAACACTTTGGCGTCCCTGTTAAAAGTACGGATGGACAAAGGCAAGCGGATAAATCCAAAGTTGTGTGTCGACATTGTTCCACGGAGACCGGGTTTGCTGCAAGAAACACGTCTAACATGTTAGCGCACTTAAAACGGCATCATCCCGCAGTGAATGTTACATCTACAAGAAAGAAAAGCAGCTTAGTGCAAACACCGGTAGCTTTTTCTGCCTTTTTTTGTACCGAAAATTAACTGAAACTGAACCGAGCATTTTAGCGAACCGTTACCCCCATACTGTTTAAGTAACATAAGACAAATACCACAATATGCAAAACAAGTTATAGAGAGAGTGTCATATTTATTTTAAACATTGTCTCAGCAAAACAGTCAGAAAAAATCATGACCAGTAGCCTACCCAATAATATACTTTATTTATACTAAAATGTATAAATAATGAAAAAATTATGACGTGTCCTTCAACTAGCAACAGCAATTACACAATTCGGAACGCTGCACATTTCTATCAGGCAACACCCATTCATAGATTCTGGAATTTCCCCTTGTGGGACAAATAAAAGGCACATCTTATCTTACATAAGAACTACGTGCAAAGTATGAAACTCTACAGCCGTGGTTCTCAACTGGTTTGGCAATAGCCCTTAAAGGAAAACTGCCACTTTTTCAAAACATGTTGCCCATCGTCCACAATCCTTATGCGAGACATTAACACACATGAACAATTTTCTGTGCATTGTAAAGATATTTAAAAAAAAGCTAATTACTATAAAAACAGCTAATATCTTATATTTATTGAAAAGACATTTGTGCAGTTTGAATTGGAGGTAGTGCAAAATGATACTACTGTATGTGCAAGTAAAAAAGTTGAAGTTGAATGATCATTTCAGAAACAATATTTTTTATCCGCAAACTTAAAAATGATTTGAAGAAAGGTGTATGAAAATGGCCCAGTGATTGACTGGTGACCAGTCAAGGGTTCACCCCACCTCTAGCCGGAAGACAGCTGGGATAGGCTTCAGCGTACCCCCGTGACTCTAATAAGGTTAAGCGGAATAGAAAATGCATGCATGGACGTATGTTTGAAAACGTTTTCAGTACATGAGACAAGCTTGACAAGATTGCCCATAAACACGGCGTGCACCTCATCACCTCAAGTGACTAGCAAAGACAAAAACGCAAGGTGCATTCACAGACATCGGTTTGTTGAATTATTTTTGCATGTTTTTTTTTTTTTTTTTTTTAGCCAAAGACTCGTGTCCCACGGAAAACGAGCGTGCCACCTTTTGGGTCACGACCCACCAGTCGAGAATCACTCCTGTAGACTAATACAATCCGTGAAATGATGAACTGGGTAAAGCTGGGTCGTTTTGAGTACTGCCGGTTTCATCTTTCATCTTTCTGCATAGCGCTGTGTGTTACGCTGAGTGATTCTTTCTGAAGTGTGATATTACATACAGTATTCGCACTTTACACTCATTGCAACTTGCAAATTTACAATCCAAAAACAAAACTTGCGGCCATACTGAGCTAGCAGTGCAGTTTGATGACTTTTCACTCAAGCTCCAATATCAATATTAGCAGAAAATAACACTAATATCATCCGCGATTTTATAATGTCATCTGACTCAATATTAGCGACACGTTTGATCTTACAGTTGGTAGTTTTGTCTCTAGGCGCCAAGTTCTGAAAAGTCGCTAAATCTAGCAACAAGTGAATCGGAAGCACTGGCTTGCCGAACGAGAAATAAATGTTTGTACATATATAAGCTGTACTGGTGTATAAGTCATACAATATTTAGTATCGGAAAGATTTTTATTTTTTTTAACTTTTAATTAAGCAAGTGTTTTTTCTTCCTCCCCGAATAGTGCAGAACAATGCATGTAATATGGCTAGTTAAACAGCAGTTTACCAAGAAGGTCGTCTCGCTGTCTTCATCCTCCTCCTAAGAACTAAAACCACCAAAAGGTGTCGTCTTCAGTGTCAGAATTGAAAAGCCTTACAATTCCGTCATTATACAAGTAGCCGTTCCCTCTATCGCTGTTGCTCTTGGTGTCACTTTTCTGCATTGAGTCAGCTTTTTACGCTGCCTGCTTAGACGTTTCACCATTGATTCACTGATGTCCAACTTACTTCTTTAACTGCCAAATTGACCGCCCTTCATTTTAAAGCTGCATCATACGTTCTCCATCATGACGGTGTGTGCGTGAAGTGCAAAATGGCAGTTCTGAAGTATACGAGATGTTGCGAGATTAGAACATGGCCATTAAATGGCCGCATCATTCAAACCATGAGAAAAGTAGCAATCTCTGTGGATGATAAGATAGATACAAGTTCTTGACTCACAAAAACTAACAGAAAAAGGTTTAGGAGAATATAATTATCTTGATTGATTTTGCAACCATTTTATGCAATAAAAGCAATTGTATTTATTGCATAATTCTAATCTATGCATGCTTTTGTGATGAGGTTTTAGTGCTTAACACGCTACATTAGAAATTGAGAATTTGTTGTTGATACGCCACCAAACAGTAAAATGTTCACAGGTTTTGACTATGCTTATGTATGGCCAGCTAATTTCACTGATTCAAATGTCAGCATGCAAATCACCAAATGGTAAGCAGCACGGAGGGCAGATGCACACAAAACCTCTTCTTTCCACTACATGCACGCCAGATGACCCCTCCCACACAGTAAATCAGGAAGCTTGTGTCAAGCCCGATGCTTTGTTTAGCTCACACAAACATAGAACACCTTTAGAGAGTGCATGGCCTCTTTCCACCGTGCACCACTGCAGAGAGACAAAGCTCCCCGGAGGACATTCGCCTGCGAGAGCTTTCATTAAGCACCTTGTGTGCCGAAATTAAACTTGGATAGGAAAACATTATGGATGAGCGGAAATGTTGCATCAAAAGGTTTCAGACACTAAGCCCGCTGAACACGAGGGTGGAATTTTAATACTCATGCATGATCTTTCTGTATAGTTTGATCATGCAATACAACTGAAAGCGGAGGTGAGGACGTAAAGAATAATTTGTCCCCCTAGTTGTTGATTTAATTGAACTTGTAATACGATCAAAGCTCAACTTGAATGTCTCTGAAAGACGATAACACAAGTAAGTGTTGCCAGGTGCCTTATTAAATGTACCGTATGCTTGCACTGTCACGTAGGAAACAAAGGCTCAGGCCATAACAGGAAAGCTGCAGGAGCCCCACCGTACCTCAATGATTTATCATGTGGTTATGTTTCGTGAGAATCATCATCCCTCATGCATTTATGAAGAACGCTTTTGCTCCTATCTTATCATCAAGTCATAGTCCATGATGGCTCGCAAAAAAAGTACAACAATTACAGCTGCAGTTAAGTTAAAGGGAATTGGTTAATTAGATCTAAGTCAGAGTTACTGCACAGCATTGAGTTGTGGTGTGAATGAGATTCCACTGACAGGCGTAAATGCCACTGTTTTAGGACCAGATCCACCGTGCCATTCAGATCGCCAAGACTTTGGGAGCTATGCTGCCAAGACCTGTCTGGCCCACATGTAGAGGCTGCCTTTGGACTCAGACACTAAACACCTAGAATGAGAGTTCAGGGGTTAGACGTGATGGCTTGCTCGCCATTCCCACTGCAGGCAGCTTGTGTATTTAGTAGGCGTGCAACGCCGTTCGGAACATATTTTGCTTATCAGGTCCCGGTTTGGTCGATTTTGGGTACAGTGAGAGAACATAATGCTGGCAGAATCATTTTTTGATGCAGATATAAAAAAATAAAATATGAAATACAGAGGTGCCCATACTTTTTCCATTACTAAGGAATTACCACTTCCTTATACAGAAAGAATGAAGGATGCAAATGGCCCACCTCAATAGTTTGTGCAAATACTGATGCTCAGTATTGCCTTTCTTATTGGTATCAGATAATCCCTTGCTATTCCGTGCTTCCAGTTGCATGGCTTCCCTAAATCAACTTTTTCCAAAAATATATGAATTAATAAATCACGCTCTTTTGTGGTTGAATACGGCCTGTTATTAGTTTAAAACTATGAATATTCAAGCAAAGTTCACATACTTTTTTCCTGTATTAAGTACTTTCAAGCATAAAAATGGCTAAATAAACTAAAATACAAATATAGGACATTCAAGAGACACATTTAAACATGTTGTGGTGATATGTAGCATTCTACACTGGTCTCTAGGTGACAGTAATTTTACTGGAATGCCGTGGATTTCTAACTGGGGGCGCACTTTTTACCACCATATTATTTAGACTACAAGCTGCTACTTTTTTCTCCCCCCTTAGATATTTATTAACAAAGCGCCTTGTTTATGGATTTTTTTGCCACTTTGGGTGTGTTCAAATTCTGTACTGACTTCCAGCAACACGTTTCCGTGTGTATTCGCGCGCACTCGGAGTGCAATGTTTAACGCACCCTTAACATCGTCCCTTTTTCCTCTCGGATCTTTCTCAGCGAGTTGGACACGTCCCGGTGGTCTCTACACGACGAGTCATATAAATGCTGGGTTTTCTGTACTTCAGCTGCAACAATCTCCTGCTCGTCCGCGTAGTTAGAAAAATATGGAGGTGCGCTGAAAAACAGTTTATCTACAAAAGGGGGGCGTGGCAAAAAAAAGTTCGAGACACACAAGCATCAGACTCGATGGCCAGGACAACAGGCTTGTATTGTAAGATTGAATTATCTCACAACAGGCACAATTACCCCTAATCAAAACACAGGCTGCTCTGCGACAGTAACCTACACCAAGCGAAAACTCTGAACCCTTTATGTCACTTCTAGTCCACCCAATCACTCCGTTCCCGCAGCACATTTCTAGCAACACATGAGCATGAGTCTTATTTATATCATAAATTGTCTATTTTCTGTTACTATGTCTACTATTTCTGGTAATAGGACAGTGAATGTGCTCTAATGTGAAAAAACATAAACAGTGCTGTGACTAGGGAAATATTCTATTTATGACTAAGGAACACTTACTCCTACTTTGCAGAAATTCACTTTTTAATAATCAAGATGAACAATGGATTTCTGTACAGCATTTCATTTCAGTGCAAGGACCGCATTACTGCAGACACGGCATCGATTCACTTGTCAAGCTCACGCTTCCAGCCTTCCTTCACTCAGTGAACAAGATCCAAAGATACTTGAACTTGAACCTGGGGCAAGACCTCATTCCCGACCCGCAGAGTGCTATCCACCCTCTTCCATCTGAGAAGCACAGCCTCACATTTGGAGTAGATTTTAGAGCAGTCATGGCTTACAAGCTGAGTTGTCATCCCAGTCAAAATATGTCTAAGCGCTACTGACACCGGGTAATAGGTGTTTAAATGCACTGAATAGGAAGAATTTAAATCTATTTTTCAATAAAATTGTGCATCATTGGCTAGTCAATGCAGCATCATTGCAATTTCATGTAACTGACCGACTGCCCTTATGTCATGACTTACTTCACTCTCCTCTATACCCTACTCTCCCAAGCATCATCCAGCGTGTTTCTGTCCACTCTTGGCAGCCCACAAACTTCCAGCATGTTCAAATCTGCAGCTTATGTAACCATGCAGATGATTTAGCAAACGATGGGCATGGCTTACATCAAAAGCCTCATGATCACCATCAGTTTTGCATTCTGCCTAAAACAGCCCCACATTCCTGGGCCTCACAAAAAACTGGAATAAAGTGCACGCATCTACTTTGCCGCAGCCTATGGGGTTTGCACATGGAAAGTACGCGGTGGGGTTATGCAGCAATTCCGATTGAAGCACTTGCAGGGTCATGTGTTTATTCAAGACATCGTAAAGAATGCACGACAATGCCTGACACGATTGCTGCTTGTGCGCTCTCATGGGATGGCTTCTAAAGGATTGCGGACATGCATTGTACATAAACACGCAGGGCTGAGCAAACCGCATCGTCACATTTTCGCCACACATCAGCGTGCCGCTCGGCGAATACGTCTTACCGGAAGGTGGGTCCGATGCCGTTACGCGCGCGCACAGACAAGAAACCAAACCCCGTCTTCGGTACGGTCGACGCGGGCAAGGACGTAGCAGCCGGACAGGGTGAGTGCAAGCTCACACTGAGCGCCGCTAAGAGGCTGTCAGGTTGATATGGCAAAGCAACCCACCGCTTCCTGTGACGTCACAGCCAGCCTGCACAAGCTCCCCAATTGTTGATTTTAGTCTCGTAATAATGCTGAAAAATCAAAGCTTGCAAGGGACACTTTGCCATTTAAATATACTTTTAAATGAGTAAAAGCTTGAAAATAATTGTATATATTTATATTAACAGTATATACAGACTTTATCTATTGTGTTATTAGTTACTAGTATCAACATTTCACTTTTTTCTCATCTCACTGTGCCCATTTCTTCTCTTTAATTTTATTCTATAATGTGCCACGGTCCAATAAAAATACCACGACGGTGACCCCTGCTCTCTAAGATATGACTAAGATATGACTAACCCACCAATGAGCTTTATATGCGAAAATCCAGTATTCGACCTCCCTGTCTTCATGCCATGAAGAGAGAACAATGAAAACTTTGTCATAGTAACCTTTTATTAAACAAAAGCAATACCGTTAAACAAGAAAATACAGCAACCGTTTTGAGAGAACTCAACATTTGAACAACATTGCCCCCTGCTGCTTTTTAATTGCATCACACCACTTAAAGACTGCACACAGCAGCGGCCTCAAACTCGTGCCGTGGAGGGCCAGGACCCTGCAGGTTTTCTTTCCAGCCTGTCACTAAAGTAGGTGATTTTAATGATCGACACCTCCTTCAATGTGAGGGCAGGAGCTCATCAATTGCAGTTCACCTGCTGCAGAAACTGGTTGAAGAGAAAACCTGCAGAGTCCCGGCCCTCCGTGGCACAAGATGGAGACGCCTGGCATACAGTGTTTCAAGTGACAAAGAGGGCAAATGATCATATTTAGACTTGTATGAACTAGAAGTTGAATGTTTATGAAGGATTTTTTTTTCTTTGGAACAATGGCAAACACAGTACCATGCTTTCACAGATAGCTCCACTACTGTGGGGAAAAGACAAACTGAATATGAGGTACTGGTACACAATTACTGCATATGTTTTGTGCTCACCAAATTACCATTAAAATTATGTGTTGAAGGAAAAGCATTTTACTGGACATGCAAAACTATATTTTGGTGATTACATAGTGAAATCATGTGCATAATATTAATTGCAAGTGGCCAGTACAAATCATTACAGTGTGTTATTAAACATACACTTCAGGACAAAGGATAGAAACAATATGTGGATAAATACATGTGACTTGAGTTGTGCAGAATTCTGTGCAAAATTAGAAAAAGGTGTTCAGGCAGAGCCGTGAAGAAAGCTGAGAAAATTTTCCTTGCTCATACGGATCATCTTCATTCCACGATCTGCAGGACGACAGCACAACAAGTCTCAAATGTGCAACGCAGGCTTTTACAAAACAACAAACACTTCTACTTTATTTAAAGAAAAATACCCTTTCGACTTTTAATGCATTTCCTGACACATTGTCTGCGGTGTTTGAAGTTGTTGTCGTTTCCTCCGCAGCCACTGTAGGGGAACACGTGGCATTTCTTGGTCTTGGGATTGTACGCAAATCTGCGCTCCTGGCTGAAGCAAGTTCCTCTGTCCACAGGGCTGAAGCACAGACTCGGCAGCTTTGAGTCTGGAAATCACATTTGCAGTGTAAATGAAACGGTACTGCCCTTGAGGCATTCTTACCACCAATGTTAACATGTGGAAATCATCCAGTTTTAGGGGACAGCGACTTGCAGGTTCATGTTCTGTCAGAGATTTACTCACGTCGGTTCTTCGTGAGAAAGCGAATTTGTAATTTGGGTCAGGGGTTGAAAAAACCTTGGCTTTAGGGGAAGAAGGCTCAGAAGTTGTGCATCTCTGTATTGCCAGAAGGTGTCAGTGTTTAATTTCAACAGTGTGGCATTTTAAGATCACATGACACCAAGTGGCTCAACAACATCAAATTGATTGATGGATATTCCAGGACAATTGCTACTGTGTTGTGTTGTTGACATTCAGAAGCCCAACTAAATACTGCAATTATATGATATATGACTAAATTAGTAAAATATATATGTGATTTAGCTGCACTGTGCCTGCGTGGGTCACATGTTGGCCTCACAGTCCTGAGGTTGTGGGTTCGAATCTCCGTTGTACCTCTCCCCGTGCGTGCGTGCGTGCGTGGGTTTTCTCAGAGGTACTCCGGTTTCCTCCCACATTCCAAAAACATGCATGTCAGGTTAATTGGCAACTCTAAATTGTCCAAAGGTATGAATTTGAGTGTGAATGTTTGTTTGTCTATATGTGCCCTGCAATTGACTGGCGACCAGTCCAGGGTGTACCCCGCCTCCCGCCCAAACTCAGCTGGGCTAGGCTCCAGCGTTATCCGCTACCCTGATGAGGATAAGCGGCATTGAAATGGATGGATATATGTGATTTAAATCTTGCATTTGCTGGAATACAGTATATAACAAGCATGCATTCCTGACGTTTAATATGTAACTATATGAGATAAAAAGATGGCAAACTAAACCACCCACTTCCTTTTTACCCTTTGACAACACAAGCAAGTCCACGTTGTTTACAGTCGCGAACTCTATTCTTTAATCATTCTTCCATATCAGTTTTGATGGCAAACACAAACTCGGTTAATGGTGCAAATTACCTCAGAATTAAACGTGAACTTCTTAAGCTGCAAGCACAGTATGCTTTCATTCTCTGGCAATCTTGTGTTTGCATATTTTATAATCTAGCTTCATTTGAATTTCTTTAGCACAATAAAATAATGTGACTGTAGAAATGATACAATAAACAACTCAATTTAGCTCCTTTCCTTGTCTCATTTATGAGGCAACATAGTTATTAAGTTCTGAGTCATTTCTACTTGCTGGGAGAATAAACTATATATATCTTAGTTATTTCTAAGTTATTTCTCCTCTGGATGCTGATGTATGATGGCTTACCTGGTGATGGGTCTGGATCCGTATCATTCACTTGCACCACAGCATTGTTGGCTGTTTGCTCATCTAAGAAACAGACACATGACAAACGTGTAAGTATTGGGTAGACATTGTGTTTTTCAGACTAAGTTTTTTTTATAGTATGGCTAGTCGTGTGACTTATACTCAAATGTGACATATCGTATATGAAAAAATATGGTATATAATTTAACATGTGCTGTTTTTAAGTTAAATTGGGGTGGTGGTTGGTTTTCGGGCAACACCTGATGGCTTTAATAATTCACTGCGTTGAGTTAGGCAGTTAGCCCACAAATTAAATAATACATAATAATAATACCGGATGCTTTTTGTACAAGAACATTCTCTGACACACTTTTGCCATGCAGACTATGCGTTTGTAAGTATTCAAATATAACTATATGATAGCTGTTTGTATTGAGAACTGTCGTATCTCAGTGGTTAATAAGCCACTAATTAGGTCTAGCTTGGCGATTGGGACTGACTAAATACACACATTCTATGATTTTCAGTCTCCAGTCATCCCTCGCCTCTCGCACCTCTTCTTTAGTTTTCCCCTCTCCAATCAACTTTTTATCCTAGTATGCTGTTCTTCTGAGCAATGTCTTGAACGACCCATTTTCCTCAGGCTTTTAAAGACAAATGCATGATCAATCCGTGCTGGTTTCATCCTTAAATAGGGGCCACCTGATTCACACCTGTTTTTTACCAAAATTGATCACTCATCACTAATTGAATGCGGCAACTGATATTTTTTGGAACACCCCCCTTTCAACTAATTGCCCAACTGCACAGCCTTAAGAGCGTGCATATCATGAATGCTAGGTCTTGTTTGTTTTCTGAGAATTTACTGCACCTACTGGGAACTTGTTTGCCATGTACAGTAGCTATCAAAATATACAAATAACTTAGTACTTAATCTGGTAAATCACACTGGACTTTAAACACACTGGACTTTAAACACTACTGTAACAATACATAAAATATAAATACAGTTCATTAAGAAGCCACATTCAAATTGTGAATGTAGTATTCTACACTAGGTGTCAGTATTTTTTCAGCAAGACAAGAACCAGACTTGATTGCATTAGGCTTTTATGGCAGGTTGAAATTATCACAGAAAAGGCACAATAATAACATAGTAATCATAAAAATAACATGGGTTAACGTTTGGCTGTAATCCACAACAAGCTAAAACTCTAATCTGAATCCTCAACATTACTTCCTGTACTCTACACAATTGTGACACATTTATTTATGTATTTATTGTGTTATTTAAATTCTAGAGGGCTCTAATCATGTTAAAATTGGTATTTAGAAGGTTGTAAACGGATGTTATATGCCATAACTACAAAAATATTCCATTTATAAGTAATGAACTCTACTTTGCTAAAATTTACTTATCACAGTCAAGTCTGAAACCAATTAACCAAGATAAACAAGCGTATACAGCATTTCAATTTGTGAATTTCTGGTGTTTGGTACAGATCCTTGATATGTTCCAACACTCCAGGATGCGTCCAGGCGTTATGTCATATATTAAAAGTGTATTCTTTGAGAACATTCTGACATGGACAGTATTAAACAAGTAACAAGTAAACAAGTTATTATATCCATGCACTTAAAATAATTGACTTAATTCAGCTTCTGAAATGACCTCATTTTGCTGGGTACATTTTTGGGGGGGTAGATTGGGTACGACAGTAACAACAGGCTCATATGATTAGGATTATCGCGCCTGTTAACATTTTGAAAATAATTTTCCAGAATATGGGCAAATGAGAGACAAGGGAAATCGTCTGGTCTATTCATAACTTCTTTTTATCCATTTAAACTTTTAAAATGGGAAAGCAACTTTGTTTTCAATAAACTAAACAATTTTTAAAATATTGAAAACCTTGAGTAAAAAGGTAAGCACTTTCAACAATACATATACTGAAGATTATTTTCTATTTGTTTTTAAACTAGCGATAAGAATCAGAATCAGTCCGCTATTACAATTTTAAGAATATAACAACTGACACACCATTATTTCCAAATTGCCAAAAAGCTAGAATTACTTTAATTAACAACTCAAGCGTGAATTCCTGTCTAAGTCTCACCCGTTAGTACGGTTGGTTGCACATCACTGACGTCTGTAGAACTGGTCTGGAGGGCAACTTCCTCTTTTTCTATTGAGCCCAAAGAGGGGGAAAAGACAAATCATAAATCATGTCTATAAAAGATTGAGGCACTTATTGTAATTAGCGCGCGCTGAAATAATCTGTAGAGTTGCATCTCATTAAACTGGGTCAGCTGCCTTTATTCAATGTCTAAAAAAAGCTCCCTTTATAAAATTGGTATGAACAAATAACCTAAAATAGGAAGAGTTTTTTTTATCTATGCATTTAGTCCAAAAGAGACTGCCATTAGAATTGGTCACAGTCCAACAACTTTGTTATTTTCTTTGGCAATTTTTGTGTCTAAATTACTTCTTAGTTGTGCCTCAGTCTAGGACAATAGAGCGCCCTTTGACATCATTTAAATGCTAAATCATGCGATTTCATGGTCAGCTGTAATTCTGTTCTCTGAGGTAGAGCTATTTCATGATACCATCATTCTTTTTTTTTTCTTTCTGTATGTATGCAAATCACATGCCGACTTCACTCTATCATGGCTTTTACAAATATATTTATTTAAAAAAAATCATATTGCGGTTCCTCGCTGTGTCGTTGTTGATTATGGCATATTATTAGTAAAAAATATAGCCATATTTAAGCAAATTGTATGTGCTCTAGGCCTAAATTAATCATTTTCAAGTAAAACCTCAGGTTAATCCTCATTGAACGAGTTATTTTCACAGGTTAGAGGCTGAGTGTGTGTGTGTGTGTAATTATAATGTACGTATTTATTTACTAGTGTACATATTTATTATTACTACATAACAGTGTACTAAGCAAAAGTCGCTTATAATATATGGACCTGCCAACACTGGTGTATTTGTGTGAGTATGTGTGTGTGTGAGTCTATACTATGTCTTATTTATGTATTTAATGGCTTATTTATGTTATTATGTCTACTATATTGGGTAGTGTACATGACTGTAGGGATGTTATTTTATGTCTAGAGGGCTCTTATAATGTTAACAACGTATTAGGAAGTATTAGGAAGGTTGTAAAGAAGGGTTTTATGCTCTAACCACAAAAATATTTCATAAGAATCCTACATTGGGTTGATTTATCAGCATCAGTTATGGAACCAATTAACTGATGAACAAAGGATTACTGTTCAGATAGTAACAAAGAGTATCATGCATTACAAATGATTAGATTTCAAAAATCTCAGAACCTCTAGGTAAACTGATTAGATTAGCTTTTCATTGAAACCCTTGTATGTAATCAGAAATACATTTACTTGTTGGGGTCACAATCTTACGTTGTAAAAAGTTGACCCTGACCCACCTTGGTTTTGACATTTTGCGTGACACTCTGTCATGCTTTTAAAATTGTTGGCATTGCCAAAGCAACCCCCATAAAAAAAGCGCTTGCATTGCTGACTGTTGCTGTCGAAGAAGTAACGTGTCACCAAGCCTCGGCAGGGACCTGGAGCTTCTGGCAAATGACATGGGTTCTTGTCATCTACAAAAGGAGCAGAGATGGCGAGACAGATCATGTCACAACGGCGAAACTATCAAAGCTTCTTTGTAAACAAATATAATTGTGACATTTTTGACAATGCCATGGAGGCAACTCTGGCATTTCTGCCGCCTGGCCCCTACCTCCGGGTGTGGTGCACCCGCTTGTAAATGGCCAAAGATGATTGTATAAGATGAAAGCAGCATTCTGCATGCTGCAATTATTAACATTGCACTTTGTCTAAGGAATTTAATCACTCTGTTCAAAATCGTATTGTTGCACTTGCACCTTGCAAAAAACACCTTCCAAAAGAAGGGGTGTCCAAAGAGCGGCCCAGGAGCCGTTTTCAGCCACATAGCTTGTTCTTTAATGGGCTGTAGATTATTCTAAAAATAAAACGCATTAATGAGCTGTATTATTACATATTACACTAGTTTGCTTTGTGACCTGTAACATACAGTTGTATATATAGCTTATAGTACAAGTAGCATCTTTAGTCTACACCTCAAAGTGGCCCCCACATCCTTCATTTTTTCTATATGCTATATCAATATTCAAATTTTTATTTGAGTATTTTATTTATTGGAGAATTAACTGCCAGTAGACTGGAATTGCATTGTAATGCCTCATTAAAAATGTAATAATAATTGTTGCAACTATTAGGATAATTTTGATAGAAAAAAAAAGTTGTTCTCTAAATGCCAAAAAAATGTACCAAAATCATATCCCAAAAATCCAGATACACACCATACTGTGGGTTACCCTTAATCTGTACTGAAATTGAAAATCCTATACCCCAAAAGCTTCAGAATAAATGTACTTTTACATTCCTAATAACGTAACTAAATACATAACTTTAGCAGTAATCTACAAAACAAGTGCCGCAAGGCATGCCGTGCAGCCGAAATGACTTTCAGTGGAATATGTGATGCTGCCAAGACTCACTCAGACTTTACATCCAGCAGCTCCTTGTTAAGTTGTATACCTCCTAGTGTAGACAAGTTAACAAGAACATCAAGATGTCATAGCAAATTATAAAACCAGTTGGAGATCTCACATCAAATATATACAACACAAAATGGTAAGCACTGTTGTTATCATATCCTTGTACATTATATATTATTGTGTGGCGGTATAGGGAAGTAATTATAAAAGCACACTCCACACACTAACCACACTGCAAAAAAGGGGATAGTACAAAAACACACAAAGCCTCTTTTCCTAAAATCAACAAGTTAAACAAAGGATGTGAACAGACTGAACAGATCAATAATTGCTGAGACATGGAGAAGGGGTTGAGATCAATAAGCTTTGCTTCTTCTAGCTACTTTCAGGGCATGCTGCATTGTGTAGGTGTAACCACATTATGGTTCTTTATTCAATTCTAGTCCACATGTTCAAAATAAAGTAAACAGTACTCGTGTGCACCAAAAGCACACAACTAGCCAATTATTTTTGTCCGTGGCGGGATCATACCGACTGAGGTACTGCAACACCAGCTATTAAAGGCAAACTAAAAGCAAGCATGAAACACCATTCACAAAATAATGTCAGCAAAACAGGTAAGATCCTAAGCCTGCATGCAAGATGCATTAAATGAAGTGCAGACCCACTTTGCAGTCACTGACCACCTGCTCACAGCAAGCCCACTTCCTGTCTCCACAGCGATATCAGCTGATTTCCAGATCCGCTCCAATGCACATGGAAAGGTCAACACTTGCAGCAACAACATCTTTATGTTCTCTTAGAATACCTCTGCTGCACTGTCTTGTGCAGTATAGAGTTTGTGTATCTCAGATCAGTTGTATCATTTTCTATACCGGGCACTATACATATTTAGCATTGACCAAATCTTGATACGTGCTTGCTATTTGTCTGCTTTTTTATGATGCCATGCAGTATACATTTTAAAATGGGTGTACCAGAATGTGAATGGGGATGACTATCTGCAAGATTAATCGGTTTTCCAAAGTACATCCAGGTTGTCTTTATTCTGTACTTAATCATCTATATGGTTCCTAGCTTTTGTTAGTTTGCAGAACTTGATGATAAACAAGACAGAATAGTCATGGAGTGTTGTCTGCTGCCTACTGTTTATTTGATAAACATGCAAAGACAAAGGACACTTTATGCCCGACGGAACCCATCACCTTGCAGCACTGTTTGCAAAATATTTTCAGTTGTAAGAAATGGAACCACACAGGTTGTGACTAATTAGCATTCATGGGTGTTAGTTCAACACACAATGAGGAAAATATTTGTTTGTCAAAAAGCAGCGCTGCTTCTACTAAACTATATTTTGTGTGAGTAGTCGTCTAACTAGCTCAACTGGCTTTGAGCAGCTAATCCCGTCTGAAATTGAAACAATGAGGCATTTTTTGTCAACATTAATGGGAAAGTGGAACAAGGGGTATAGTATTAACAAAATCATAATGATAATAACGGAAATTGTAAATTACAGTAACCTCACAATCATCTGAAATGTAAACCAAAACTGGCTGGTGACATCCATTTTTGAAGAGATTGACAAGAATGGTGAAGCTACTGATTACGGAGTCCCACTGAGAACATTTTCTGCTCTGGTTTGGAGAGTTTTTTGTCATTTTTTGAGCGATGGTCTTAAACTTTTGATCAGCTGATGAACAGCCTATTTCAGTTTAATTGTTGTTTTCAATAAATTACTAGAATAAATAAAGTGCTTTTTGTCACACACACCCTTCTTGCTTTTGCATTTTTAGCTCTACTTAAAACCTCATTAAATTCTAACAATTTTTCAACTGGTCTTAAGATTTTGGTCAGGACTGTATATAAATATTTTAAGTAATCATAGGGCACTAAGAATAAGTAAGCGCAGGAGTAATTTGACATAGCATAGTTTCTCAGGATTTATGGGTGTAAGAGGACAACAGTGTGCCACTGTAACAACATTTTTTGAGTTTTTCTTTGCATTTATTTACTTACTGGTACAAGACACTTTATTATTTGAACTCATTTTGTGACTGTAACTCTATAACTATTAATCTTGGGGAAAGTTTGTTCATTTTATGCATGTCTTATGGCTGTGTTGAAGTTGTCAACCCTGACAGCCAGTTCAGGGGTATATTGTAATAATGTTGCTTCTCCAACCATGGATGAACCAACAGGTCTGCCAGTAGTTTGTTTAAAAAAAAATTGAAATACAGAGATCTTCTAGTCTAAAAATCTTTTTATTTTGAATGTATTCCATTAATACATTCATAATACATACATAATCCATTAATGTATTCCACTTCTCCATCCATCCATCTATTTTCCTCCGCTTATCCGGGTCCGGGTCGCGGGGGCAGCAGCTTCTGTAGGGAAGTCCAGACTTCCCGGTCCCCACCGACCTCTTCCAGCTCGATCGGGAGGACACCAAGGTGTTCCCAGGCCAGCTGTGAGACATAGTCCCTCCAGCGTGTCCTAGGTCTTCCCGGGGGCCTTCTCCCGACTGGGCATGCCCAAAACACCTCACCAGGGAGATGCCCGGAAGGCATCCGGACTAGATGCCCGAGCCACCTCAACTGGCTCCTCTCGATATGAAAGAGCAGCGGCTCTACTCTGAGCTCCTCCCGAATGGCCTAGTTCCTCACCCTGTCTCTTAGGGTGAGTCCAGCCACCCTACGAAGGAAACTCATTTCCGCCGCTTGTATTCGCGATCTCATTCTTTCGGTCATGACCCATAACTCATGACCATAGGTGAGGGTGGGAACGTAGATCGATCGATAAACAGAGAGCTTTGCCTTCCGGCTCAGCTCTCTCTTCACCTCAACGGTCCGGTACAGTGACCGCATTACTGCAGATGCTGCACCGATCCGTCTGTTGATCTCACGCTCCAACCTTACCTCACTCGTGAACAAGAACCCAAGATACTTGAACTCCTCCACCTGAGGCAAGGAGGAATTTGGAATTTGGTTCCAGACCAAACTGTGGGTTAAGGTGAGTCCGACTATATTTAGTCGGAATCTCTCCACCTCTTCCACAAGCTCCGGCTCCTTCCCCACCAGAGAAGTGACATTCCAGGTCCCAAGAACCAGATTTGGACGCCGAAGACAAGGTCGCCCGGACACCCGCCCTCGACCACTGCCCAAATCACACAGCACCGGACCCTTATGCTTGCCCTTGCAGGTGGTGGGTCTGCGGGGGCGAGTTCCCGTGTGGCTTCTTCGGGCTAGGCCCGGCCAGGTCCCACGGGTGAAGACCTGGCCACCAGGCGCTCGCCTGCGAGCCCCTCCCCCAGGCCTGGCTCCAGGGTGAGGCCCCGGTATCCCACGTCCGGGCGAGGTGCGGTCACTCCTCTTGATATTCTTCATAGGGGTCTTTTGAATCACTCAGTCTGGCTCGTCACCCAGAACCTGCTTGCCTTGGGAGACCCTACCAGGG
The DNA here is from genome assembly GCA_024372805.1 of Oostethus manadensis. Classification (NCBI taxonomy): domain Eukaryota; kingdom Metazoa; phylum Chordata; class Actinopteri; order Syngnathiformes; family Syngnathidae; genus Oostethus; species Oostethus manadensis. The sequence goes on along the minus strand of QODF01000117.1, from coordinate 907,762 downwards.
GCATGAAGCCCCCGACAACATAGCTCCTAGGATCACTCGGGCACTCAAACCCCTCCACCGCGGTAAGGTGGTGATTCACGGAGGGGCAGATGACTCCTGACTCATTTAATTAAAATATAATGGAAATAGTTTTGTAATTCTATTAAAATAGTGAAACACATATTATATAGATGTATTGCACACAAGCTGACATATTTGTTGTGTTATGTTTATTTCTGTAAATGTTGATGATTGTAACTGACAGGTAGTAAAAACCCCAAATTCACTATCTCAGAAAATTTTAATATTGTGAAAAGGCTCAATATTGAAGACATGTAGTGGCCCATTTTAATGAGTTAATTAACTCAAAACACCGGTAAAGGTCTTTAAATGGTCTCTTAGTCCAATCCTGTAGGCTACACAGTCATGGGGAAGACAGTTGTCCAAAAGATGATAATTGACACCTTGCACAAGGAGAGCAAGACACAAACGGTCGTTGCTAAAGAAGCTGGCTGTTCACAGAGCTCTGCGTCCAAGCGTATTAACAGAATGTCGCAGGTACTAGCAATAGGGATCACAATACCATGGAGAGGATTGTGAAACAAAACCCATTCAAAAATGTGTGGAGATTTACAAACAATGGACTGCAGCTGGAGTTAGTGCTTCAAGAGCCACCTCGCTGTCATCATTGTCGGACGTCAGTCTCGTTGTCAGTCGGCTGTTCAGCAATGACGCAGGTCCATAGCCCAGGCATCCACCATCCATTTACATATGGTGGCGTAACTCTCTCAGCGCTTGGCCAAAATGTTGTTTTGCTACTACTGGATGCATGGCGGAGGTAAGTGTACGTACGGGACATATGAGGTAATGTTCTCTGATTGGTTTATCGCTGCCAGTTTACATACTGTACTTTACTGCACTTCGCTGCGTATTAAAGATAAGAAACTTTTAGAATTTTAGGTTAATATACATTCTATTTCAGGTTTTATTAATACATTACATTTGTATTAAAATACTCGTTATTTATACAGTATTAAATGTGCAGAACAGTGTTTTTTGCATTGTATGAGGGGTCTTCCAGGTTAGTGGAACGGATTAGCCAAATTTCATGTTAAATGTTGTTCGGGTTACAAAAATATCCGGCTTACAAAAATTCTTTTGAAACAAATTAATTTCAAATTAATCCCGGGATTTCACTGTAATTGCTTGCACCTGCTGGGATTTCAGTGTGGCTGCATAGTGACGGCAGCAAATCAGAAAGGGACTTCACGTCAGCTGACTGAAGTCATGTGACAGCTCTTGATTAACGTTTAATATGACGTGGGTTATAAACGATACACCTTTCGGTAGCAGCATGAGTTGTTGTGAGTCACTGACGTGCTTCGGGCGAGTGTGTGGTGAAGCTAGTCGGTGGCCGGTGTGTTGTGGTAAGGTGTCACTACGCCACTAATGTAGTCCTTTGGCAAACAATGTTAATAAAAATAATAACAATGTCACTGTAACTTGGTTAATATGAAGGTCAGATTATGTAAATGGTGCGTTGTTGACAGTTATTGGTTTTTCTGGGTATTTTTCCCAATAATGATGCTGTTATTGTCCATCTTTCATAACCCTGATACTAATTAAATATAAGTGAGGTGTGAAATAAAGCTTAAAAAACTACTCTACAAGTCCTCTCAGCACTTGTCAAGTTCAGGCAGGTTAAATTATGAAAGAATTTGACAGTGACAGTTTCAGACCTGTATGGTCTATTACAACCGAAACTGAGGTTTCTGTCAATGAAATAATGTCAATCGCTCTATCAAAATTGTGGTTTTGGATTAAACAGTATTTGACTGGATATTAAAAATCAATCATTAGATGTAGAGGACAAATAATGCTTAACTTCACTCATTCTCCAAGTCATTCAGGTGTTCATTGTAAAACTCGAGACGGGCCTATACATGTGCCCTCTTCTACAGTGACACCTTGCAGGATCTTAATCGATGACAGCAAAGTGTTTTTTCACTTTTCTCAGAATGAGCATTATCAACCAGGTGAGATCATGCATGAAGCTCCATGGTGAGGGCAATCAAATGTTATCTTGTATTTGTTCCATGTTCATACTATCAGTGGTCTTTATCTCGCTAAGACACTGCTTATGCCTTGCTGACGGGAGAGGAACTATTCAGAAGCCCGATCGTGTTACAGTCAATCTATTGGCATATTAACACCTGCGCAGCACAGCTGTGTGCATTGCATCGCATATCATTTTGCAGTGCCGCATGTTCTCACAAGCCATCTCCCCATCTTGCCTTAAATCATTTACCATCATCCCCATTCAAGAAGACATTGGACAACCTCAGTGACAGGCACTTGCGACTATACAGGCACTTGCGCCTGGAGCCATGAAGTGTTTTGAGTGGGTCGTCTCTCATCACATCAGGTGCTGTCTTCCACCCATCCTGGACCTCCGCCAGTTTGCATACTGGACTGAGCCAAACAACGGCGAGCCACCTTTAGAACAATGGGAGCTACATCAAGATGCTCTCAGTGGACTTCAGTTCAGCGTTCAACATCATTCAGGGGATTTTACTTCTAAACTCTCTCTGCTGGATCACTCCATCCACATTTTACTGATCTATATTTGTATTTATTTTTATTACCTTAATTTATTACCTTTTTAAAGTGTTAGAACACCCCATTTTTTCCAGTTATTTTTTTAAATTCAAGGGGTTCGGGTCCAATGAATAGCTTGAAATGGTACAAAGGTAATTGGTGAAGTGCCAGAGGTTAAAAAAAGGTAAGGTTAACTAAAAACCAACTCTGAACACCTGACGTCACTTCCTGTCGACACGTCCAGAACACATTTATTGTAGCACACACAAGCACAAGTCGTATTTATGTCTTAAATGGCTTATTTTCTCTGATTATATCTATTGTACATCGGGTAATACGAGTGCCAAGGTGTCTAGTATCCACAGGGGTGTTATTTCATCTCGATTGGCTCTAATAATGTTAAAAAAACGTATTTAGAATGTTGTAATCAGATTTTCTATACTCTAACTACAAACATATTTGTTTTATAAACAAGGACTCCAACTCTGTGGAAGTTTACTAATCATTGTTAGGTCTGGAACCAATTAAGCACGGTAAGCGAGGGATTACATCAAATAAAGTTCTAATATCTCGCACTCAAGGTGTCAAGAAAAGCTGATAACTATACTCTTTAGTCTTTAGTTAACTTTACTCTTTAGTTAAAATTGAGTAAGGTCCGTTTATTAAATGTTGTTAACGTGAAGGTCCGAAACATATATTACCTTAAAGTGTGTCAAACAGACCAGCTCATATGAATATCAAATGTAATGAAACCCTGCACATCACCCTACAAACGCAATTAATTTGGCTACTAAATTGCATTGAAAAGAAAAAAGGACCAAATTTCACATACAAAGTTTGACTGTACAAACCATGACTGCACAAGAGACTTAATTTTAAGTTAAAACAAAAACTGCACCGGTTTCTCTGAAAAAATAACAATGTACTAAAAGTCTCTTTAACAGAAAAGTTACAACAGTACATTCTCTTAAGGTTTCACATCCTCTTGTTATTTTTGTAACTGACATTGGAATGTTCCTAAAATGGTCACACAATTCCTCTTTTGTTTACCTTTGAGTAAGATCTCTGGAGGAACTCCCTCACACATCAGTGAAAGATATCTTGTTTTGCTCCAGTATCCATATAATCCTTAGTGAACTCTCATTTGCACCTTGCTGTATTGTAAATGTGCTCTCGTAAAATTTTCATACTGGTCGTTATTTTCTGCACTCTCACATCAGACATGGGTGGATACTTCCCCACAAATGACATGTTTTGTCAGGTTGTCGAGTCGCATTTCCGCTTTTGACCAGCAATAAAATTTCAGAGAATATGTAGGGCCCTGAGATAATGGGCCATCACTGGGTCTGGATCCGGACAGAGGTGTGTCATTTGCTAATGGCTGCTCTATACAATAAAAAAACAATTAAGATAATTTAAGTACTGTCCTTGCTGCATCTTAGAGCAATTATGGTCTACGATCAATAGTATCACGCACTCACCTGAGACAATGCATGTTTCTTCGCACAACGCCAAGGTTTCAAAGTTGTTGGCATTTCCTCCACACCCTCCATATTCAAACAGCTCACACTGGCCAGAGTCAACGTTGAAGAAGTATTTGTCCCTAATGGCCCTGCAAGGGCCCGGGTCCTGTTTAAAGGCACACAGCTCATTGAAGATGAACAGTTCAGATGAAGCTCCCGCTTCTGAAAAACAAACAAAAACAAAAAACAGTCTTTTTTGTGGCACTGAAGAGATTATTCTTATGTGGAGAAAAGCAGAACATTGCATTGGATAAAACATTTTTAATGTCAGTGGTCTACCATTCTTATGATGTACATTAAAAGCATCATCAGTGAGCAACTCCTCACAATTGTTCCCTTCAAAATGCTAGACAATGTAACAAAAGCAAAAGCACAAGTATTGCAGAGCACAAGCAATGTCTGCATTAGCTGTGATGACGGGATTATTACGGAGCACTTTCAATAATTGTCCCAGCTGTGCATCATTCACAACTGGCAGATAGATATACAGCAGTTGCCTTTGAATCTGAAAATGTCACATTGAGAAAGGGTAAAATAAATCCCTTTAGATACGTCCACTCATTTTAGTTTTTAGTTGGCTTGTTCTGTCTTAATATGACATAGTAAATAGATTGTTTGCTTGTTTGTTTATTTTTCGGAGCCACACAAAATACAAAACACAAAACAGATCGTACTTAAAATACACATATGAGAAAAAAAACATATATAAATACATATACACACACATACACACATATACACATATATATACATATACGCACATATACACATATGCACATATACACATGCACATATACACATGCACATATGCACATATACATATGCACATATACATATGCACATATACATATGCACATATACATATGCACATATACACATATACACATATACATATGCACATATACACATATACATATACATATGCACATATAGACATATACATATATACATATATACACATATACATATGCACATATACATATACATATGCACATATACATATATATAAATATATAAATATAAATGAATGTGGCTTGAAAAGGAGTAGGAAGAAGACAAGCTTATTTACTCCCACTCCTTATTCCTAACATATTCCCAAAGAGACACACTATGCAGCAATACATAAACAAGATATTACACCTACAAACACACATGTACAATATGCATTGTCATTAATGCGTTATCGCTTGTACATCTTATCAATAATAATTTGACATTACTCATTATACTGTCTTCATATATCAACATATCAATCATGTATTATAGCTAATTCTTGGATTTACTATACAGTATATATAATTTGTATTATGCACACAAGAGAAATGTGATTAAAAGATATAATGATCATTAGTGTTGGTGGTAATAATAATTAGTTTGGATAGCACGTGTCCCGCATTAAAAGAAGCCAAGACCTTTGTGGACCTGCTGCCAGAGAGGGCATTCATTCTAACCACACGACCGCTCTTGGCCAAGTGTCCTATGCTGTGCATTAAAAAGACAAGATTTTGGAGGTCTGCTGCAAGAAGGTGCATGATCTCCTGCACCAGATCTTCCCACTAGTCTGTCCTAATCTATTGATTTTATTGTATGAGAAAACAAAAACATTGTTATATCAGTATGCATATCTTTCATGTACTAAATTATTACCATCATCACTTTTACCTCTGTTTAAGGTTAGTTTAGTTTATAAACCTGAAATCTGGTAGGTAGGTAGGTATCAGATAGCGGCACACTACACTCTGTTGTATTCGGTAAAATTAAAAAATATGAATACTATAAAAAGTTTAGAAACTGTTATGTTTGGCGGCTCCAGACAACTTTTGGAGTGGGCGAGGAAAAAAATGTCTCTTGATCATAATGGTTGCCAACCCCTTCTCTAGCACATTCATGTGTGCCATCATTTTATAATACAAATGTATTATTGGAAATTTCCTGACCCTGTGGATCATTTTGTTTAAATATTATGTATACTGTATTATACAAGGTCACATTTTGTTTGAATATTATGTACACTGTATTATTCAAGGTCACATTTTCCATTAATAACCATCAGGAGAAACAATTACAGTATATGACATGTCTACATTCATCGTATTATTATTACCAAATATTTACCAGTATGGGTTGATTATACAATACATCCAGGTAAGGTGGTCTTCCAACCCTGATGGGATGAAGGAAGAGAGTTCCAGACTGCGGCTAAAATGTCGCATTTTGTGAAAAAATCTGAGAAATTTTGAGTACATTTTTCATTTACTCGCACGTGTGACAAAAGTACACACATTGACCCGGGACGCGCTTTGTCCCTTAATAATGTGAGAATGAAAAACAGTCTGTAAAATGTGGAGTCAAATGACCACAGTTTATCACAGTCTAAGTATATCAATGCATCTTGTGTGATCACTCACGTTTCAATTGCATTCGATCGACTTTTATCTTATCTTTGTTTACACATTTTGCCAGGCTTTTACTTTCTTCTGTCTCTCTGATGGCTACTAGCTAGCATTTATCTGCCCAGCCATTAGTCACCAGACTCCAAATGTTTTTTTTTACCACTGCGACATTTTGTCTTTAAAACAACCAATGTCGTTTGTTCTGTCAAACTCGTGCCATGGAGGGCCGAGACACAGCAGGTTTTCTTTTTAGTCACTCACTACAGCAGGGGGTTTATAATGATCAACACCACCTTCAATTTGAGGGAAGGAGCTCATCAATTAAAATCACCTGCTGGAGAATCCGGTTGGAGAGAAAACCTGCGTGTCTCGGCCCTAGAGGGCACGAGTCTGACACATGTGCTCTAGGAGTCAACAGTGCCCCAAACCAGTTGGATTTGCATAGTATGAATTCATCATATCACCTCACTGTTGGGGGTTCAGGCATGGCAGAGATAACTAAGTACAGTGTAACCTTGGTTAGCACACAAACTGGTTAAATATTGTTCTGTTTACATCAAAAACATACAAAAGAGCGTTGCTGCTGTTTGCATACATCTCCTGGTTAGTGTGGTGAGCATCTTGTCGTGTTGTCAATATTTTGCTTGGTCCAACTGTGGTGTTTAGGTATTTTTATCACCAAGCATCCTTGCTATCAGCATGGAAAACGGAAATTAGTGTGCCCCACCTCTATTGCTGTCTATAAAGTAATCAGCTGTTGACTCTAATTCTTTCTAATGAACACCTTCACACTCTCTGCTTTTCTTATTGATCATCCCTGCAAAATGACCCACAATAGAGCCAAACTGAGTTGCATGTTTTAATAAAGAAGGTCAACAACACATTGAATTCAAGAAATAACTCATAGCATAACACAAAAGTGGTGTGCATCTGGATCTGTTCTTGTCCCTCGCTGTTGCCCCATAGCCAACTTTGTCAACAATCAAGATAAAGGGGATGTTAAATGTTCATTTATCCCTTACATTTGTAATTTATATGGATTTGATTGAAAAACTAATATATATATATATATATATATTATATATATAAAACACAGTGTTGAGTCAGATTAAAACAGCACATTTTTTTGCACTGCCAGGCTTTTTTCCAAAAATATTATCAGTTCAAGCTGTTTATAATGGAATTTCTTGCCATCGGCATTGTGCAGTATTCTCAGTTGTTGCCATTATAAGATTGGATGTTTTGCTGAGTAAGTGTTTTTTCACATAGTTTATTGTGCAACCTTAAAGAAATGTATTAAAAAGTTTGGAGTTGTTGTTTAAATGGAGTTTTGTTTCCTGCAAGGTACACATTTTAATACAAGTTGGACATGGAGTGGGGAACCCCTATAATCGGGACAATCCGACCATTAGCCTGACAGGGTAAGAAGGCCAGCAGCCTACCACTGCAATCTGTCAGATTTCAATTTAAACAGTGGATTGGAGAACAGTTATCGAATTCTCCAAATGCATCTTTAAGATGGGATGGGACCAGAGAATTTGGCTGGCTGGTCATCTGGAATGGTGGAAAATAGTACAATACAACATAGGAAACCTGTACTTCTGTGTTGGCTCCTGCCTGATTTTAATGATGTAAAGAAGTAATAATATTACTTAAAATACTGCTTGTACATTTTTTATGATCAAACGGGTGTACAGTGGAACCTCGGTTAGCGCCAATTTGTTTCATAAGTTCTGACTCAAACCGATAGGGACTCTAATAAAAGCATTTTTCCTTTTAGAAATAATGTCAATACATTCCGGACACCCAAAACTGTTAACACAAAAACTTTAATAGTTTTTTTACAATTAGTTTTATGTGTAGAAAACAGTTCAAAATGTACAAAATATATATAAATGACAAATAAAAGGGATTAATAAAGATGTAACATAATTTTACCCTGATTTTTAAACCTTGATTTTTGGGCTTCCAATCCAATCTAATTTTTTTAATAGTCTAAAACATTAAAAAATAATGCAACCAAAGTATTACTCAATTAACGTTGTTACTACACAGCATGACAAACTATATTGTTTGGATTTTGTTAGAAACCACGGAGTCACGTCCCTTAGGAAAATAAAAGTCCATCCAAAACAAGATAAAAATGTTAAAAAGGGGCGTGCAAAATACTGTAGTGAAGGGTATAGTGTGTTGTTCCAGGCTGGTGTTTAATGTGTGGGCTATAAAAAGCAGTGGCGTTCAGCATGCTGGTTAGTGCTGGTTAGCACTTCCCTTCCCATGAGAGCTTCTGGTACCATGACAAAGGAGTCTTTGCAAAATGAAGAAAATTTATCGCTGTAACCACAGAGCCAAATATCCCGCATCCAGTGTGAAACTAACTTCTCCACGGTACACCGCTCACACGTCTGCATGATGGTGGTGCGTTTCTCCTTCATCCGGGTGACGGGAGTTGAGTGGCAATCAGCTTTGAGGCGCATTTACCGCACCTACCATGTCGAAGTGTGGCCCAGAGTTACGACACGTATTGTCTCAATCTCGTGATGGAAGCCGATTTTATGCCATCTTCAAAATACAGTGGATCGGCAGCCTATCCTGATCCTGAAGATTGGATCAGGACATCCCCATATTATTAACACAGGACATGCACCATATTGTACTCTAACTCTAAATGTGCAGTATGTGAACTGAAGAAAGATTTTTGCTTACATTTTCCAAGTAAACAAAACAATATGCTAACTGAGGTGTGCGCTAACCAAAGTTCTATTGCATAATTTTTAGTGCTGTCTTCAACTAAGGACACATTTTCACAGTCGAATCTGATTCGTTAAGATTTTGTCCATAGTTGATGAATAATTGAATAGTTTTTTTAATTCACTGTTAATGGCAATCCCTCCAAAATACAGATCTCATTTCCCACATAAAAAAATGCAAAAAACCCCACAGAGATAAGCAATAGTACCTTCATTTCTTTAGTGACAGAAAAGAAGGTTCACATAAATTCACAATCTTTCGCCTTTGGTCTTTCAGGTTTCAGACATTGTTCTATCAGCCCAAAACGTGTGGGCATTATTCGGTACTCCGATGTTTAGTCATGTCTCTGTGAAAACTACGGAGTTGCAGTCCAAAAGTTTCTTACTGTGGGTAATATGGAGTCGTAACCTGTACATCTCACGAAAGGCTGCACAGTGAAATGGTTGGTAAGGAGAGTCTGTGTGGTGTTATCTTGAGCTTAGCTTGTATTCCTGCACATCTTCCTTACCTTGTTTAGGTTCTTGAGACCGCTTCCAAACACTGCCACCCTGCTGTGTTGTGTGTGTATACTCCGGTACTGATGACAGGTACCAGCAAATAATTAGTTATAACATTGCCGTTGTAAGATCAAATTACACACAACAGGTGTATTTAAATCATGTGGAATAAAACAAATCTGCATGAGTCCGTAGTACTAACACCAGTCAGGTAATGGGTACACTGGGGTTTATCTTGTGGAATGTGCACGGAGCTGGTTCCACGGTCAAGAGACTAAACATTTTTAATCACCTGCAGCATTTAAAGGCAGACCTTGTCTTACTACAAGAAACACATCTATAGATGCACTTTACACACCACACTTTCCACATGTGTACTCGGCCTGTTTCAACTCAAGGCAGAGAGGGGTAGCAATTCTCATCAACAAAAAATTAAACTTTGATATTGACAGCATACTCACAGACCCGCAGGGCAGATTTATCATAATTAAAGTTTATATACAAAATATGAAGTTATGCATTGCAAGCATATATGGACCAAATGTTGACAATCCTTTTTTTCCACTCCTTTTTCAAATCACTTATGATCACTCAGACTGTACACTCATTATTGGAAGGGACTTCAACATGGTTCTTGATCCAAGAGTTGACAGGCTGAGTCGCAATGGAAATAATAGACAGAACCAATCCTCAGAGGTTGTTAAACAATACATGACGGATTTTGGACTTTGCGATGCTTGGTGCTCTCACCATCATACTGTTAAGGATTACACCTTCTTCTCATCAGTTCACCACTCATACTCTAGATTAGATTATTTTCTAACCAGCAGCACACCGATGAGTGATATATTCATTCATTCATTCATTTTCTATACCGCTTATCCTCATTATGGTCGCGGGTATGCTGGAGTCCATCACTGCTGACTTTGGGCGCGAGGCGGGGCACACCATGGACTGGTTGCCAGTCAATCGCAGGGCACATATTGACAAACAAAGACATACAACCATTCACACCTATGGACAATTTAGAGTTTCCAATTAAACTAACATGCATGGTTTTGGAATGTGGGAGGAAAACAGAGTACCCAGAGAAAACCCACGCATGCACTGGGAGAACATGCCATCCCCACACAGAGATGCCCAACGGAGATTCGAACCCAGAACCTCCTGACTGTGAGGCCAACATGCTACCCATTCATCCACCGTACGGCCATGAGTAATATATCTGAAACTAAAATTCATCCCATCATTATCAGCGACCATGCACCAGTGTCACTTACTCTGGTAAATAAGAACAATAAAGCACCAACACGAAACAGGAGATATTTAAAGTTTCATATACTCAGACGGTCCCAAGATCCGAATCTTTGTAAATGGAAAACAATTCAGGACACTGACAAACATTGGACCACCAATCATCTCCAACACCTAACGTCCAAGTGCATTCTTGAATACATTTCTAAAGAAGTAGGAAGTTCTTGGCAGAGTTCTTTAAAAGATCTTGGGGTGTCAAAATAAAAAGTGAACAACACAATGGTTGTTCCTCAGAAGGAATCTGATGTTAATAAGTACAAAATAATATGAAGACAATGTTAACGGATATAAGCTTCTCAGAAATCTATGATGACATGACCTAATTTTTGTTTCAGCCTCCACAGCACTTTACTGGAGGATCAAAGACTGGCATACTACTTTTTAGTGTCATTAAAGGAATCTGACAGCAAAAGTACATGCCTTCCAGAAAAATCTCTTGGTATTTCTATAAACAATAAAAGCTTTTTGAGTCTTTGTGACTGGGAAAAATGAACAACTCCTGAAGGCAAAATATAAGGATGATGGTATATGGGAAAAATGTAGCGTGTTTCGTGCCAAAACAATTTTGCACAAAACAGAAGAAAGCCACAAGAAAATCTTCTAAGTTATCTAATAGCATGTGTGATGCATTCATTTTTAATCAGAACCTGCATGTTAATGTGGCAGGTGGTGAGGGAGCAGAGATACACAGACTCACAGAGTCGATTGTTACGCTATCGCTCGAGAGGCTTTGTCGACCTATTTGTCTAAATCAGATAACATTCATCAAAGTTTGTGTTTTCTTCCACGGCCTCAGAACAGTCTTATCTTGAGCTTATTGAAAAGATAAACAACAACACCTCCCTTTGCATTACCATTATATGTCCTTACTAAATCTTAGCCGAGATCTACTGCCAAAAGCCCACTCTTAACAACAAAGTAATGTCGAGAAGAAGAATGCAAGGGTGTTTCTTCTGTAATGTACTGTGAAATTTCCTGGCCTTTAGGTCGCAAAATCCTGGTCTCTGCACTATCGCTGTACAGACCTGATCAAAATCTTAAGACCGGTTGAAAAATTTATTAAAAACAACAATTAAACTGAAATAGGCTGTTTATCAGCTGATCAAAAGTTTAAGACTCAAAAAATTACAAAAAACTGTCCAAACCAGAACAAAAACAATTTTTAGTAGGACTCAGTAATGAGCAGCTCCACCATTGTGGTTAATCACTTCCAAAATTTGTTTGGGCATGCTTGATACAAGTGTTTCCAGGAAGCTAGTGGGAAAATTGCTCCAAGTGGTGAAGATGGCTTCACAAAGGGCATCAACTGTCTGGAACTGATGGACATTTTTATAAACTTATCTGGTGTTTTGGAAAACCTTGCAGCATTCCCACCAAAAAACGTAGTAAAAAAAATTCCACACTGACAACTGATTTAAATCACTTTTGAAATAGCAACATTTGTGGTGTGTTTTTTGTGAAATATATGTCAATAAAATACAGTTTCCATCAGATAGTCAAGAGTTTTATCGACTAAAAGTCAATTTGTTAAGTCACCAAATATTTGTTGTTGTTGGGAAGCTGATATTACTTAGTTTTATTTGGAGCACAATTTAAACAACGTGGAGGAACATTTTCTGCTGGAACCAATACAAAAGAAATCGGTTGAGTGGATTCAAAATAGGTACCTGTTTAGCCGTATAGTGTTTCCAAAAACATGCATTAAAATTAACATTAAGCCTGAAATTTACGCTTATCGTGTGAATGATCACTGCCAAAGTAATTCTCTACAAGAGAATGCTGATTAGCAGTAATAAAGCCATAGACAGGCCTGCCATCACGGAGACCATTAGAAATGCAAGCCAGTGAGCAAAGGGGACAAAGTTCAAACAAATCAACTGAGCTGTTACGAGATAGAAAATGACTATGTAGAAACCAATTACACTTAATTTTGCTATTTTCATCACAGGCAAAGCTATTAACATTTAATGAAGGCGATAAGGTCTGGATGACACACACAGACAGCAAACACTTGAATTCTTTCTTTTCAGAGTTGTCCTCCTTACTACTAAAATATAGAAATATATATACACAATATACAAAAAAAAAGTAAACCAAAACAATTGGGGTAATCTTGCTGTATACAGTGTGATAATTCATAATCGTAAAAGTTATCATTTACAAATTTAGGATCTGGCCGCACGGCGCCTGAGTGTGTAGTACATGGGCCTCACAATCTAGAGGTTCAGGGTTTGAATTTCCGTTGGGCATTTCTGTGTGGAGTTTGCATGTTATCCCCGTACGTGCGTGGGTTTTCTCCCGGTACTCCGGTTTCCTACCACATTTCCTTCCCCAAAAACATGCATGTTAGGTTAATTGGCAACTCTAAATTGTCCATCGGTATGAATGTGAGTGTGAATGTTTGTTTGTATATGTATATGTGTCCTGTGATTGACTGGCGACCAGTCCAGAGTGTTCCCCGCCTCCCGTCCAAAGCCAGCTGGGATAGGCTCCAGCACACCCGCGACCCTAATGAGGATAAGCTGTATAGAAAATGAATGAAAGCTTAGGATCTTAGGAGATTTAGCTGAAACCGCTTTCCCTTAGAAAGGCTTAAAGACGCAGGAAATGTTGACATCAGCAGATAGCCAGTTGGAAAAACTTTACAGGCTAAGTCAAGATAACACAACGGAAGAAACACCACTTGTATGACTCACAAGAGAAATGTTCCCATGTCTGCAATTGATAAAGTGGACCAAACAATACAGAAAGTTTTAAAAGAAAACAAACAAAATAATTCAATCACAAATAAACTTGTGTCGCCTTTCTACTCGGTTGGTATCACAAACACTTATTCTCAATAAGTACATCTTAGTGGCCTAAAACCCACAAAAATAACTGAAAAATAACCTTGTAGTATGTAGCCAATTGGCTTGATGCAGTTTGAACTTCAACAATGTGTACCACTTTTGATATTGTACATTTTACAACCAACATTGTGGATGAAGAACCGGGCCTCCAACAACTCAAACACCTTTTTTAATAACCACTTATATACAGCTACAGCTAGAATGGTCCATGCCACCCATCTCCGCTACACATTTCTCATCTCTCTGGTTGTGACAAGCCTGAGTGGACAAACTCTTTCTCGCACCTCTTATATCTTTACTATATTGCAATTCAGTCAGCCTGTTATCAGGAGCTGGGATATCAGAGATTCAAAGATTTCAGCAAAAAAACAATTTCCAATCAGCAGCTCTGGTTATGAATTTGTGTGCTGCCAGAGATAAATGATGTGACCATACATTGTGCTACGTTTTATTGTGTGTAGTTGAAAAGCATGGTATTTTACAATTCTATTGCCTTGCCTTCCAGTCACAAAAATATATTGCACCGAAAAGGTTTTAATCATGTTTCAATAATAACCTTTCAGCATCCCAGTCAATCCACAAATTGCTCTATGTACATTTAGGTTACATAACTTCCATGTCATAAAAACTTCATGCCTCCCACTCAAAGCAATACACTCTTGTGACTCTCTTGTACTTGTGAAAATGTATGTCAACCACCAATTATGACAACTAAGTAGATGTCTGCGATAACAAACCAGTTAACATGCCTTTCAGTAGCAGGAGGCCACTCTAGAGCACTTAGCTATCTGAAAAGCAAAATATTTGACAGCAATACAATAAAGAAAATATGCAAGGAACAAGCAAACCACATAAACCAGGAGTGTCCATACTAAAAAATGAAATGCAAAGGCCATTATGATATTTTGTAAATCAACATATGAAGATGTGCTAAAACGTTCTTGATAGATCAAGAAAAAAACTGCATCTCAACTTTGTGATATAGGCAAAAAAACACATTACTAGCATTAACTTTGGTATTTTTATTTTCCTCATTTGTTCTGTTGGGGTTTTTTTTTTTGTTTGTTTGTTTAAATTTTCCAAATATTTCAACTGCTTAAATAATCTTAGCAAATTTTTGTTCTGTACTACTTCTTCCCATTACATTTTGAGTTTATTCTCTTAAACATTCTACTTCAACTTTTTATGCAACCTTATTTCCCAGAAATGACAACTTTCTTCATGGTTTTGTTTGTTTTTCATTATATTTTTAATATTTCAACTTTATGCTACTAAAATANTGAAACTAAAATTCATCCCATCATTATCAGCGACCATGCACCAGTGTCACTTACTCTGGTAAATAAGAACAATAAAGCACCAACACGAAACAGGAGCTTGAATACATCATTGCTTAAAGACACTCAGAATTTATCAGTTACTTCAAGAGACAATGGTACAATACATAGAAATGGAAACATATACATAGAAAACAACAATTTACCAGGAACATCAGCGTGTGTTCTCTAGGAGGCAGGGAAGGCAGTAATGTGCGGGAAAATAATTTCCTTTTCCTCTCACAAGAAAAAGAAAGAGACTTCCAAAATATCAGTTTTGGAAGGTAAAATTCAATAGTTAGAGGAGGCCTACTCTGTCTCTCAAGATGAACACACTCTAAACGATATAAGAAAAACGAAACTTGAACTTGATGAAATAATAAATAAGAAAACACAATTCTTAGTACAAAGGCTTCGCTTGGAAAACTTCGAACATAGTAAAAAATCTGGTAAATCTGCTAATCAACTAAAAACAAATGAAGACAAAACAACTATCAAGGCCATTATAGATTCAGCAGGAAAAATCAGCCTTGACCGTGATAAAATAAACACAATTTTCAGGGATTTTTATAAAGCATTATACACACCACAATGAGACCCATCAGATGATGATATAGATCAGTTTCTTAATATTTTAAATCTACCAATATCACAACAGAACCAGAAAACTCTGGACTCACCTCTATCTGTTGGCGAACTCCAGGAAGCTCTCCAGCTCATGGCTAATGATAAAGCCCCAGGCCCAGATGGTTTTCCTGCTGAACTCTACAAAGAATTCTGGACTACACTGGCGCCAACTTTCTACAAAATGTTATTAGAAATAAAGGAGAAAAATAAAATGCCTCCAACTATGAACTTAGCTAATGTTATTTCTTTTATTAAAACCAGGAAAAGACCCCACACTCCCATCTAGCTACCGCCCAATTTCCTTAATTAATGTAGATTTTAAAATAATCAGTAAAGCTTTGACCAGAAGGTTAGAGAAAATAACTCCTTTCATAATCCATCCAGACCAAACAGGTTTTATTAAAAGGTAGACACTCCTCAACTAACACACGAAGATTAATTAACCTCATAGATTATTCTAACATACAGAATTTGGAAACTATTATCCTTTCTCTAGATGCAGAAAAAGCATTTGACAGGGTAAACTGGAAATTCCTATTTAGGACATTAAATACATTTGGGTTTGGACCAGGTTTTATTGATTGAATCAGAATATTTTATACCAACCCACATGCAAGTGTGAGGACCAATGATCAAACTTCTTCAAGCTTTAGCCTTCACAGAGGCACAAGGCAGGGCTGTCCACTGTCCCCTTCACTGTTTTCCATATTTATCGAACCCTTAGCAGCGGCCATCAGACAACATGAAGAAATCAAAGGAATCAGCACCAGAGAAATGGATCACAAAATAAGTCTCTACGGTGATGATGTATTACTTTTTCTCCAGAACACACAAGCATCTCTCTCCCGGACCATTACACTTACAAATAAGTACTCATCGGTGTCTGATTACTCTATCAACTGGTCTAAGACCACAGCTCTACCCATTAACTGTAACTTTCAGGGTATACCTGATGCCATAATACAGACAGGGAACATCAGATATTTGGGTATAAACAGTTCACCCAAATTGTCAGAGCTGACACAGTTGAATTACGTTCAGCTTTTGAAAACAACAGAGGGTGATCTTTTGCGGTGGAGACGTCTACCCATATCACTCTTGGGGAGAGTGGCTGCCGTCAAAATGATGGTTCTACCAAAAATTTATTATTTGTTTTCAATGATATCCACCAAACCATCCTCCAACTGGTTCAAGTCACTGGACTCCCACATCTCTAAAATGGAAATTGGAAAGACAAACCATCACGTATCAGCTTAAATACGTTAAAACAAAACAGGCAGGGGTGATTAAAGCTTCCAGACTTTTCTCAGTATTTCTTAGCCAATCAACTGCAATATGTCTCCAAATGGCTCAAACTGAGTTATCCAGATGAGCCATGGCGAGATATAGAGCAAGCACTGTGTGGTGATCTAGCAATCTGTGATCTACCATTCATCAGTTCAACCATTAAACATCATAAATGTTACAAAAGTATGCTAAAGCTGAAATGATAGCATGTTGGCCTCACAGTCAGGAGGTTCTGGGTTCGAATCTTGGTTGGGCATCTCTGTGTGGAGTTTGCATGTTCTCCCCGTGCGTGCGTGGGTTTTCAACGGGTACTCCGGTTTCCTCCCACATTCCAAAAACATGCATGTTAGGTTAATTGGTGACTCTAAATTGTTTAAACTGTGAGTGGGACTGATTGTATGTCTTTGTTTGTCTATATGTGCCCTGCGATTGACTGACGACCAGTCCAGGGTGTACGCCGCCTCCCGCCCAAAGTCAGCTGAGCACCGGTGTGGGTTTGTGTGCACGAGTGCGTGTGTGTGGATATCAGTGTGTGTTTCTGTGTACATTGGGTGCAGGGGATTTAACAGTGGTGTGGGCACTGGGTGCAGTGGTAGGGGGTGAGGTGTGTGACTGTAGCTGGAGGGTTGCCGCCTCTCCGAGTGGTGGGGTGTGTTCCCCGGGTTCCTCTTGGATACGGGGAGGGGATGGCTTTGGTGGTTTTCGGGGGTGCGGGCCGGCGGGATCTCCTACAGCGGCGTGCCTGTGGGTTTTGAGTGTGATATCTGGGACAGGCTGCTCCCGGACTGCGGTCGCTGGGTGTCCGGGGCCTATGAATGACCTCGCCTCGGGCCAGCCCCTGCCCCACGGTGGGTCCCATGGAACAGGGGTGCCTACTGCCTATTGGCTCATCAGTCCTACTATGCCTCGGGCCCTCACTCGCCCACTCCCTGCAAACAAGCACATAGGATCTTGGGGAGTGCGCGTGCTCTGCGCGTGCTCCATACCATCGTAGTTTTTTCCTGATCACAGTGGCAAGGAGATTGTTGTGTGCACCTACAGCCAGCAAAAACTTGCCGCTGCACTTCCAAGTTTGTAACAGTATAGGGGCTGTATAGGGGATTCTCAGGATCTTTCTATAGCAGCTCATATCCAACGCAGTAATCCTCCTGGAGTGTCCAAGTTTCACCTATACAGAAAAATAGCGAACACCAAGGCACGTGCAAGTCTTATCTTAAATCTCAGCGTTACATTTGTACTTGTCCATATAGGTTTAAGGCGGGTCAGTGCAGCTGTGCTTTGTGCACCTCGCACAAGTATCTCTGGCTTTGATCCCTCATCAGAGACTATCGCTCGCAAGTCCAGCTTCCTCCGCTTAACAGTTATGTCCTAATGAATACCAACTGCATTGTTGGTCATTACTTTTTTTTTCTCTGCACTGATTTCCATCCCAAACATTGTAGCAGCTCTTTTTGTTAACCAGTTCTATCGGCTCTGTTTCTGTTCCAGCTAAGCCATCGATTTTGCTGATAAGTACACGTTTTTAATGGAATATGTGATACGAAGGCAGATATTGTAAAACCGCATTGTTGCCCACATTGCATCCTGCCACACTCTGTCGAAGGTTTTTTTGGAGTCTACGAACACATGATACAAATCTTGCTGGTGTTGTTTGTGTCTCTCACACAGTATTCTCAGGTTTAAAATCTGCTCCATAGTGTTGCGTCCTGGTCGGAAACCCGTTTGTTGTTCTGCTATGATGCATTCGGTTTGGGGTTTCAGCCTGTTCAAAAGCACTTGAAGAAGCACTTTGCTTGGATGACTGATAAGACGTATAGTCCTATAATTTTCACAGAAAATCACTTTCACTTGGTCCGCCAAATGCCTGTCTGCCACAATTGGTTACATAGTATGGTCAGGTAGTCTATGAGTTCCGCTCCTCCCGCTTGAAGTTGTTCAGATGCTAAATAATAAAGCTAATGAATAAAATAAGAGACGCAATGACACAGAAGACGACATCAAACACATCACGACATTCGAACTTTACAACTATGATGCTAAAGGGGCTCTTGCCAGCAGGTCAAGCAGAGGATGGTGCACCAATCCTGCAAGAGGAAGTTGAGAAAGCTTTAAAGACTGGAAAAACAACAAATACATAAATTACTACAAAACTGCAAATCTGGAAGAAATGCTGAGTGTACTGTACGTTGCCAAGTATAGGTCTTCTGTTAAACACATGTCATTTTCATTCATTTATTAACACAATTCATTTATTAACACAAATTAGGGTGAATTTGAATAAAAATAGGCTATTTATAGCAAAAACAATGACATTCTATGTAAAAATGTATGCTCAGCAGCAGCCGTGGGTTGTAGTCAGAATGGTACACTCTTCAATTTGATTGCGACTTATAGACAAATCAGAGTCCTCCAAATCAAACTGTCAAATAGTGGAATATTAAAAGACACCCCCAATAATTAAAAAAGTAATTTTGCATAACTCCTTTGTTTTTTTAGATGTGGATTAGAAAGTCTCAATACACTGCATCAAATAATGCAGGAAATGTGAGAGAAAAGGTTTAAACAATAGAAATGACTTGGGTGAATGTGAATATTTAATCTCAAATACCAAAGTTTCATATACTCAGACGGTCCCAAGATCCGAATCTTTGTAAATGGAAAACAATTCAGGACACTGACAAACATTGGACCACCAATCATCTCCAACACCTAACGTCCAAGTGCATTCTTGAATACATTTCTAAAGAAGTAGGAAGTTCTTGGCAGAGTTCTTTAAAAGATCTTGGGGTGTCAAAATAAAAAGTGAACAACACAATGGTTGTTCCTCAGAAGGAATCTGATGTTAATAAGTACAAAATAATATGAAGACAATGTTAACGGATATAAGCTTCTCAGAAATCTATGAAGACATGACCTAATTTTTGTTTCAGCCTCCACAGCACTTTACTGGAGGATCAAAGACTGGCATACTACTTTTTAGTGTCATTAAAGGAATCTGACAGCAAAAGTACATGCCTTCCAGAAAAATCTCTTGGTATTTCTATAAACAATAAAAGCTTTTTGAGTCTTTGTGACTGGGAAAAATGAACAACTCCTGAAGGCAAAATATAAGGATGATGGTATATGGGAAAAATGTAGCGTGTTTCGTGCCAAAACAATTTTGCACAAAACAGAAGAAAGCCACAAGAAAATCTTCTAAGTTATCTAATAGCATGTGTGATGCATTCATTTTTAATCAGAACCTGCATGTTAATGTGGCAGGTGGTGAGGGAGCAGAGATACACAGACTCACAGAGTCGATTGTTACGCTATCGCTCGAGAGGCTTTGTCGACCTATTTGTCTAAATCAGATAACATTCATCAAAGTTTGTGTTTTCTTCCACGGCCTCAGAACAGTCTTATCTTGAGCTTATTGAAAAGATAAACAACAACACCTCCCTTTGCATTACCATTATATGTCCTTACTAAATCTTAGCCGAGATCTACTGCCAAAAGCCCACTCTTAACAACAAAGTAATGTCGAGAAGAAGAATGCAAGGGTGTTTCTTCTGTAATGTACTGTGAAATTTCCTGGCCTTTAGGTCGCAAAATCCTGGTCTCTGCACTATCGCTGTACAGACCTGATCAAAATCTTAAGACCGGTTGAAAAATTTATTTAAAACAACAATTAAACTGAAATAGGCTGTTTATCAGCTGATCAAAAGTTTAAGACTCAAAAAATGACAAAAAACTGTCCAAACCAGAACAAAAACAATTTTTAGTAGGACTCAGTAATGAGCAGCTCCACCATTGTGGTTAATCACTTCCAAAATTTGTTTGGGCATGCTTGATACAAGTGTTTCCAGGAAGCTTGTGGGAACATTGCTCCAAGTGGTGAAGATGGCTTCACAAAGGGCATCAACTGTCTGGAACTGATGGACATTTTTATAAACTTATCTGGGGTTTTGGAAAACCTTGCAGCATTCCCACCAAAAAACGTAGTAAAAAAAATTCCACACTGACAACTGATTTAAATCACTTTTGAAATAGCAACATTTGTGGTGTGTTTTTTGTGAAATATATGTCAATAAAATACAGTTTCCATCAGATAGTCAAGAGTTTTATCGACTAAAAGTCAATTTGTTAAGTCACCAAATATTTGTTGTTGTTGGGAAGCTGATATTACTTAGTTTTATTTGGAGCACAATTTAAACAACGTGGAGGAACATTTTCTGCTGGAACCAATCCAAAAGAAATCGGTTGAGTG
Organism: Oostethus manadensis; assembly: GCA_024372805.1. Lineage (NCBI taxonomy): Eukaryota > Metazoa > Chordata > Actinopteri > Syngnathiformes > Syngnathidae > Oostethus > Oostethus manadensis. The sequence continues at coordinate 886,382 of QODF01000117.1, read as the reverse complement.
GATTCAAAATAAATAATTTAAAATTAACATTAAGCCTGAAATTTACGCTTATCGTGTGAATGATCACTGCCAAAGTAATTCTCTACAAGAGAATGCTGATTAGCAGTAATAAAGCCATAGACAGGCCTGCCATCACGGAGACCATTAGAAATGCAAGCCAGTGAGCAAAGGGGACAAAGTTCAAACAAATCAACTGAGCTGTTACGAGATAGAAAATGACTATGTAGAAACCAATTACACTTAATTTTGCTATTTTCATCACAGGCAAAGCTATTAACATTTAATGAAGGCGATAAGGTCTGGATGACACACACAGACAGCAAACACTCGAATTCTTTCTTTTCAGAGTTGTCCTCCTTACTACTAAAATATAGAAATATATATACACAATATACAAAAAAAAAGTAAACCAAAACAATTGGGGTAATCTTGCTGTATACAGTGTGATAATTCATAATCGTAAAAGTTATCATTTACAAATTTAGGATCTGGCCGCACGGCGCCTGAGTGTGTAGCACATGGGCCTCACAATCTAGAGGTTCAGGGTTTGAATTTCCGTTGGGCATTTCTGTGTGGAGTTTGCATGTTATCCCCGTACGTGCGTGGGTTTTCTCCCGGTACTCCGGTTTCCTACCACATTTCCTTCCCCAAAAACATGCATGTTAGGTTAATTGGCAACTCTAAATTGTCCATCGGTATGAATGTGAGTGTGAATGTTTGTTTGTATATGTATATGTGTCCTGTGATTGACTGGCGACCAGTCCAGAGTGTTCCCCGCCTCCCGTCCAAAGCCAGCTGGGATAGGCTCCAGCACACCCGCGACCCTAATGAGGATAAGCTGTATAGAAAATGAATGAAAGCTTAGGATCTTAGGAGACTTAGCTGAAACCGCTTTCCCTTAGAAAGGCTTAAAGACGCAGGAAATGTTGACATCAGCAGATAGCCAGTTGGAAAAACTTTACAGGCTAAGTCAAGATAACACAACGGAAGAAACACCACTTGTATGACTCACAAGAGAAATGTTCCCATGTCTGCAATTGATAAAGTGGACCAAACAATACAGAAAGTTTTAAAAGAAAACAAACAAAATAATTCAATCACAAATAAACTTGTGTCGCCTTTCTACTCGGTTGGTATCACAAACACTTATTCTCAATAAGTACATCTTAGTGGCCTAAAACCCACAAAAATAACTGAAAAATAACCTTGTAGTATGTAGCCAATTGGCTTGATGCAGTTTGAACTTCAACAATGTGTACCACTTTTGATATTGTACATTTTACAACCAACATTGTGGATGAAGAACCGGGCCTCCAACAACTCAAACACCTTTTTTAATAACCACTTATATACAGCTACAGCTAGAATGGTCCATGCCACCCATCTCCGCTACACATTTCTCATCTCTCTGGTTGTGACAAGCCTGAGTGGACAAACTCTTTCTCGCACCTCTTATATCTTTACTATATTGCAATTCAGTCAGCCTGTTATCAGGAGCTGGGATATCAGAGATTCAAAGATTTCAGCAAAAAAACAATTTCCAATCAGCAGCTCTGGTTATGAATTTGTGTGCTGCCAGAGATAAATGATGTGACCATACATTGTGCTACGTTTTATTGTGTGTAGTTGAAAAGCATGGTATTTTACAATTCTATTGCCTTGCCTTCCAGTCACAAAAATATATTGCACCGAAAAGGTTTTAATCATGTTTCAATAATAACCTTTCAGCATCCCAGTCAATCCACAAATTGCTCTATGTACATTTAGGTTACATAACTTCCATGTCATAAAAACTTCATGCCTCCCACTCAAAGCAATACACTCTTGTGACTCTCTTGTACTTGTGAAAATGTATGTCAACCACCAATTATGACAACTAAGTAGATGTCTGCGATAACAAACCAGTTAACATGCCTTTCAGTAGCAGGAGGCCACTCTAGAGCACTTAGCTATCTGAAAAGCAAAATATTTGACAGCAATACAATAAAGAAAATATGCAAGGAACAAGCAAACCACATAAACCAGGAGTGTCCATACTAAAAAATGAAATGCAAAGGCCATTATGATATTTTGTAAATCAACATATGAAGATGTGCTAAAACGTTCTTGATAGATCAAGAAAAAAACTGCATCTCAACTTTGTGATATAGGCAAAAAAACACATTACTAGCATTAACTTTGGTATTTTTATTTTCCTCATTTGTTCTGTTGGGGTTTTTTTTTTTGTTTGTTTGTTTAAATTTTCCAAATATTTCAACTGCTTAAATAATCTTAGCAAATTTTTGTTCTGTACTACTTCTTCCCATTACATTTTGAGTTTATTCTCTTAAACATTCTACTTCAACTTTTTATGCAACCTTATTTCCCAGAAATGACAACTTTCTTCATGGTTTTGTTTGTTTTTCATTATATTTTTAATATTTCAACTTTATGCTACTAAAATAATATTACAATGTTATTCTAGTAAAATAAATTAATAATTAAATAATTAAAACTCCTTAAAAGTTATTCTTGTTAGATTACAACTTTTACCTTAAATGTTTTACTTTCTAAAATGTGTATATGACTGCTGATTTCTTTCCACTTCTGTTTTTTTTTCTTGTTAAAATATATTTTTAGAATGTGCTGTAGGGACAATCAAAAACACCAACTGGCCTTTGCCATGGGCAAAACCTAAGAGTTGACAAAGGCCTTCGGGGACAAGATAGACCTGCACAAGACTGGACTGGACTCAAAGATCCGCATTGATAAAAAAGAGACCACTCTCCGTGCAATAATTTGGAAATGGGAGAAATACAAGATAACAGTCAATCACCCTTGCTCTAGAGCTCCATACCTGAGTTCACTTCGTGAGAAAGGTGAGGGACCATGCCGGTAAAAATAAAAATGGTAACACTTGACTGCAATAGATTTTGATGCTGATCCAGGTTCCACATGCTCAAGAAGGCACATGTACAGGCTCGACAATAACCACCCGAATGACTCAGACAAGGCTTGGGAAAAATGGATGTGGTCAGGTGAGACCACAATCAAGCTCTTTGGCATTAGTTGGACTTAATGTGTTTGGAAGCAAACAAATGCTGAACACCACGTACAAAACACGTTTGACCTCTGTGCTTGCCAGCAAGAGTTTCCCCACCATGTACTAAGCCAGTGGTTTTCAAACTGGGTTGCGCTCCCCCTTGGGGGGCCCGGCGTTATGACAGGGGGTTCTTGGGGCTACCGCGAACACTTTTCATTATTACCATATTTTTCGGGGCGGGGGGCTCTAAAAATCATTTTATCTCCAAAAGGGGGGCACTGCAAAAAAAGTTTGGTAACCACTGTACTAAGCCATGCTTTGCTTTGAAATTATATACTTATTTCCCTCAAATCAAATACACATAATACCTTTATTTAGTGGTGTCTTACAATAAGTCAACGATTTGATTCAGTCTCACTGTCGAATAGTATTGTAACGGTTGTATTTGTGTAGTTCTGAGCTGCTCTTCAGGGTGTAGGCTACAGTGGCATTCATGTGCTGCTTTAGGAAATAAGTCTAATAATAAGTAGTCTAAAAATTAAGTAAAATGAGAGAAATAGGAAGTGTTGACTAATGTTTATGCAGTGTTTTAGCATCTGCCTGCAAGACTCCCGGTGTCTATTTCAACTAAAAAGAAGAGGGTTTTTTTTTACAGCTGTTCTGCCATTCGGCTGTTGCTGAGAATACCTTTTTACACAGAATGTCTTTGGTATTGTTATAAATAGCCTATTGTAATACAAAATCAGCCTATTTTGTTAATAAAGAACTGAAAATGACACGTATGTTTAACAGAAGCTCTATACTTTACACACATTAATAAAATCCCTTGCTTTAGCTGAGGTGAGCGCTGGCTATAAACGCTGGCAAGACCGCCAATATCTATGGATTTATTGGCTCATAATGGCTACTAAAAAAATCATACAAAGTGTGGAAGTGTGGTATTTTGAAAAGGTTAAAAAATGCCTCTAAGAAAGCGAAATGCAACTTATGTCAGTAGCTTACATATCACACTACAACAACCAATATGGCGTATCACCTTACAACAAATAAGGTTGTCATGCCAACTTAATTTTATATCCCCAATTTGGATTTCAATCCAAGAAAATAAGATGCTATCTGAATTTGTAAATTATTGTTTTTCAAGCCAGGTTGTTCCCGTTTTATGTGCACTTTGCTGATGTGCGAAATGCCCACTTTTTTCAGTTTTGTTCATCTTGCTTTGTGTGTCACTACATAAATTAAGATACTCTTGTTACACAAGTTCCTTGCTTATCTGAGTGCGTTTTCTTTGAGGTAGGCAAAAGTCATAAATGAGTTTATCAGTTTATTTGTAGGGATCGCCAATAGCTGTGCTTTAAAAAAAAGAAGAAAAAAACAACAACCTTCAACAATTTGTTGACTATGGTAAAATATAACAAAATCAGATTCGACTATAAAAAGCCTTAGTCAAAGACAGCCCCACTATATTTGTTGTAACTTTTTTTTTTTATTAAATTGTGTGTTCGTTAAACCTACCATAAAAACCACGTACTCTCCATATTTATTTTTAAAAAATGGGTGCACTTAAAAAAAAAGGGTGTACAGTATTTTCACCATGCAAACCACACAGCTCATTGTAAGGACCAGGGCTTTTTCAATGAGGTTTTGAATTATTCCCATAATACCTTCAACTCGAAATTGCTTTCAGTAGATAGTTCATGTCAAATGTCTTCCAAAACACTGTAAGACTGAGAAAATATACCACCATCAGAACAGCAAATTCCAATTGTTCATTATGCCATCTTAATAACTTTACATTTGTTTTTTTGTTATATTCACACCAATGGCAAAACGCAGAAACATGGTTGGTTCTTTGCTGTTATATTGCGTCCACTGCAAGATACCTCAACCACAAAAAAGTAAAAAAAAACAAACAGCAGCGTGTTTGGTTTTGTTTGGTTTAATTTGTTGGTAACATGCATACATTGCACAACGAATTCATTCATTCATTCATTCATTCATTCATTCATTTTCTATGCCGCTTATCCTCATTAGAGTCACGGGGTACAAAGAATTATTCAAGTTAAATTCCTCAGTTCTACATGTCCAAAAAGGAGTAGGAAGAAGCAGAGCTTATTTAATCTTACCCCCTTCTCACATGATTTGCTAATTCATACTCATACATACATGCATACACACATACATTCATATGCATACATACAGTACATAGATACATATATATTACATACATACACATACATGCATATATCATATTTTTCTTTAAAACAATTTTTTTTTCTTCCTTCTCTTTCTTTAACCTCTTTAAGAGCAGCACACAACGCAACATTTTTGTCTTGCAACTTCTCGATTTCTTCTTTTAGAGCTTTAGTTTCTTTGCTCTGTGCTCTATTTTCCTCTATAAAGTTTATGACATCACCATGGACCCCTTGGATCTTTTCCATGAGACTGTCATTCTGCAGTTGTACATGTTGAATCTGTGACTGCAAATGCTTAATCCTTGTTGTGCTGCAGTACAGTCCTGAGTCTCATGCATCTCCATGTCTATCTGTCTTAACTTCTTAAAGTCTTGTATCCAGGACTCCCATACATTTTCCTTTTCTTCTTGTTTTTCTGATGTACTCGATTCATGGCTGTAGTCATCCTCCTCCACCACATTTTTTATTTCTTCTTGTTTTTCTGATGTACTTAACTCGTGGCTGTAGTCGTCCTCCTTCACCACATTTGGCAACAAGACTGGCGCTTGTGATTTCGAGTCCATGTATCCAGGGCCAGCATCCTTTACAATTGTAACAGAGGCTCGCTTCCTTTACTTTTTGCTTTTGTTTGACATTGTTGCTAGGCAACTGCTTTAAACTTCAGTAATTAGCCGGTTAGCTTGACTTCCTAGCAGCTTTCAGCACATGTAACTTGTTTATTTCAAGGAATCTGTACCTCTCGCCAATCCAAGTTAAGGTTGAGGGAATCAGAAACCAGTTGCGATCTTGTGTTCATGAAATGTATTCAGAAAAGCACCAAAATAGTTGTAGTTTATAGTATCCTCAGAAGAGCCCTTGCCTTGTACATCCTCTCCAGTCAACAAAGGAAAAAAAAGTGTTTGCTTTACCTGGACTTAATAAATGTATCACTTACAAAGAAAGTAAACACATCATCCTGATTGAGTTAGAAGGTTAAGGTGGTCAACATTTCAAATCATTGTAGGAAGCATAAATCCACAGCCTTACATACTGTATGTGATATAGAGGGACTGGGGATACAATGCTTCCTACTTCAACAGCAAGAAAGAAGACAGACACGGAGATGCACATGGGAACTATGTTTGTTGGGCACAATATTAAGACATGTTTTTTGGAAACATTTTTGGGGAAAACCAAATTCTACTATAGTTAACAATTATTCAATGACTAATCAATTATCCAATTAATCAACAACAATTTTGGTATTTGAGTATTTGTTTTATTAATGAAAAATGTAAATATTCTCTTGTTTCAACTTCTCAAATGCAAATATTTGTAAATTTTCTTTATCCATGAAAGCAGACCTATATTCACACACATCAGCTGTAACTCAAGTGTTGCCTCTTTTCTTATATGTTGCCGACCAAACCACCAACTGTTTGTGTTTGGTTCATAATGATTTGGTCTGTCAAGGGTCTAACCGATGAACTCAATGAATCAAAACAACAAGCTTCAAATGAATCCACTAAGAAAATTGTTGCAGCCCTAAAGCCTACCAAATCCAGTGATATAAGAAATCCAAGGTACAACGGTATTATAACTGGGTGTGACCATACTGTATGTTGTTAACTCTTGAAGAATGCACTCTAAGAATGCACGAACTGAAGAACACGTTCACATTTTTTACAAGGTAGCCCTGAATGCATCTCAAGTAGTCATAATGTGGCTTCTATGCAAACATAGTATGCTGCTACACTAAACTGAATTCCATCTGAGCAAGCACTAGCTGCCTGATCTAATCGGTGAAAAAGAGCAGCTTGAAAATAACGCAATAACAAACTGACACACAGATGAATCAAATATTACCTGTACGACTCAAATACATAACTCGTAATGTATGCCAAGTCGTGATTCCTCATTTTCACAACCGAGGAATGAAACGCTCACACTGAGACGGCAGTGGAGAGTAACCAAAGGTTAGAAACTAAACTGATATGGCCACAATAAATATGACTCAACTCACATTCATGGCAACCAGGAATGTACAGTAAGCAGGGACAATCTCAAGAGAATGATCACAGCACCATTTGGAAGGAGTTGCATGCAGTCTGCTCATTCATCACCTGTATAACAATACATGTGTCACACCCAAACAGAACCACTACATTGCTCCAACAGGTATTGCTCTGAGCTCAAAGTCATGTAGGGACAGATCCGATCACATTTTATGAAAACATCATTTTATGTGGGTGAGGGAACAAGACATTGACCCAAAAATTAAAATGGCAGAGAAGCATTGATGCATGCTAATTATATATTTTTGCATTCCCTTTGACACAGTGCCAAAGAGACTGTTGCTTCTTGTCAATGCAACTGAAACTAACCTATTTTGTTTTTCTTGTCTACATCCTTAAGCCCAAATAGCAAGCGAGCATCTAATTGCATCTCTCCACTAAATAATGAGACACACTATTTATGGCACAGTGGGACAGTTAGTGGAGTCTACAAAGACTTATGCCCTATGAAACTGCTGATTTAATGTCACTGAGCCATGTATTAATTTATAATTAAGGGATTGAAAACAATAAAAATTTTGACATTCTACAGTCAAGTAAATGTCATTATGTGAAGCACCACGATGAGTGATTATGATACCAAGTAAATAGGGCCAGTATTGCCTATACCAGTACAATACTTTTGACTTGAAAATCAAGATCAACATCGTTATACTGTTTTGTGATTTTACCTTTAGTTTGTTAGGAGTGATTGTAATTTAATTCAAAGACAGGACAGGAAGATTTGAAGTTATTTGTTAACAACCTAACAATACGTCGCTGTGCTCTTGTCGTGTGGACATGCAAAAAAATAGTACTTTCTGTGAACGATGATGTCGCAGCACCATCGCCGTGACCGACAAATGCCTCCCAGTTGACATTCTCCTGATATTTTTTTTTTGCTTCATTCTCCAAAGTGACTTGCAGAAGTAACTCTACTTTGTATGGAAGACAGCGGAGCTTATGTGCGTGTGTTCTTTCTTCTTCTATAGCTTTGCATGTGTCCATTTACAGCCCACTTGCAGGTGTGTTTTACAAGCATTACATGTATTAAATTGTATTCACCCAGCGTGACTATTACTGATGCAAACCAGTGTGGATGTGATTTTCTTTAATCCACAAAAAAAAAACAGGACTGGACAAAATAAAAACAGGACTGGACAAGTCCAAGGTGGACAGGGCGTTAAACAGTGTACCAAATCGACAAAATAAAACTGCATTATCCCATACTCCCCCCACCCAGCAAAACAAAGTCGGTACTAACTAACTTGGCCTTTGCCCTCAATGCCCTCCTGTGTCAAAAAATTTAAACAACATCCATCCATCCATTTTCTATGCCGCTTATCCTCATTAGGGTCGCGGGTATGCTGGAGCCTATCCCAGCTGACTTTGGGCTAGAGGCCGGGTACACCCTGGACTGGTCGCCAGTCAATCTGGCACATATAGGCACATATAGACAAACAAACATTCATACTCACATTTACACTCTAATGGACAATTTAGAGTCACCAATTAGCCTAACATGCATGCTTTTAGAATGTGGGAGAAAACCCACGCACGCACAGGGAGAACACGCAAACTCCACAAAGAGATGCCCAACGGAGATTTGAACCCTCAACCTCCTGACTGTGAGGCCAACATGCTACCCACTCATCCACCATGCGGCCCACTGTACACAACCTAACAAATGTAAACATATCAACAACGTACTAATGTAACAATATGAACAACAACAAAACAGAACACAATGTATTTGTGAAATTAAACATAAGAGAACTGAAAAAATATCACTAGTATCAATTGAAAACTGATACTACCCCTTGGTATCGATAGGATACAGTAGGGTCGATCTGCCCACTTGCGCGCCGTAAGTGTACACTCCACTGGGAATTGTGCGACTGAATATTAGCCAATTTGAACCATAAAGAGTCTATCAAAGCACCACAAGAATGCGCATCAGTGGCAGGCAATATCAATCAATCTGAAAGTTATGGCAATTGGGTAACTAAAGTTAGGATAAAGACGGGTAATGATACATGGACACGTACGTAAGTATTGGCGAGCCATCCAGGAGGCAAACGTTGACTGCACATGACGCAGCGGTTCCAATGAAAAGTCCGTTCTCTTTCGTCTTACCTTGTCTGCCTCTGCTGAAAGTCCCGAATGGGCAGGAGAGCCAAAAGGCAAACAGAAGGCAGCCCTTGCTGGACAGAAGCATGCTGGTGATAGCGGGCTGCCTGGTCCACTCTGACACTTGGGACGTTTAGTGGAAAACTTATCCCTTTGTCAGCTTGTGGGCGCGTACTTCCGGTTGATGGATCCGTGCCAGCCTGCCAGCGTCGTTTCCTTTCCCCAAAGGACGACATATTATAGCAACACACAAATATCAAGCATAAAATAAGTACATAATCCATAAGCGTGCCCTATACACATATTTGCGCTTGACTTTAGCTCATTAAGTCCCGAAGTGAGAGGTTGTCGTGTGTCAGTCACGTGATTATCCCAAAATGGCAGCACCTCAGGTAAGCCAGCTGATGTCCAAAAGCTTGTTTTTTTGCCATTAAAAGTTATTTTAAGGTCAATTTGACAGCTTTAATGCGTTAAACATTAAAATTAAATTGTTACTACTATAGTCATAGAATGAATTGATATAAAACAAGCTACCATGCTTGTTATAACATCTTAAAGTTGGGACGGAAAGCTTAATGTGTTTCTCACAGTAGAAAAAGTGCTATTAAGCCACTTAATAAACCAATTTGAATTTGAATCAAGCGCATACAATTGTTAAGTTGAGTTTTTTTCAAGTGAGCAATAGAGAAGGGGTGTTCAGAATGCGGTCCAGGGGCCATTTGTGGCCCACGGCTGTGTTTTTAGTGGCCCGCAGCACATTCTAAAAACATAATTTAGCAAGAAAACTAATAAAAACAAACACAAAACTGTAGAACAATCAAAAGCAAGTTTACAAGAGAAAAACGTTGCAAGCTAACACACATAATTTTATTTGCATTTATTGTAATTGCAAAATTACAATATTAAGGAAAAAATTCACCATCACCCATCATTAGGGTGAGGAGCTCGGCCATCCGGGAGGAGCTCAGAGTAGAGCCGCTGCTCCTTCACATCGAAAGGAGCCAGTTGAGATGGCTCAAGCATCTAGTCCGGATGCCTCCCGGGCGCCTCCCTGGTGAGGTGTTTCGGGCATGCCCAGTCGGGAGAAGGCCCCCGGGAAGACCTAAGACACGCTGGAGGGACTATGTCTCACAGCTGGCCTGGAAACGCCTTGGTGTCCTCCGGATGGAGCTGGAAGAGGTCGCTGGCGACCGGGAAATCTGGACTTCCCTACTAAAGCTGCTGCCCCCGCGACCCGGACCCGGATAAGCGGAGCAAAATGGATGGATGGATGGAGGAAAAAATACAATTCTTGTAATGCCACAATATAGTGAGAAAAAAAAAAACAAAGTTGCGGAAAAAAGTGTTACCAGAAAATGTTACTGGACTAACGTCAAATGGCAATAAAGTCATAATTAAATATGTGGGATAAAATTGACAAGAAGAAAGTAGAAATTGTAAAAAAAAAAGAAAACATAAAATGTTAGAAATGGACAAAATTGCTGTAATTTAGCAAGAATAAAGTCAGAAAAGTCTAAATTTAACAAGAAAAATTTATCGATTGATTGATTGATTGATTGATTTTATTTCAAATATACATAGGGTTTACTTGGAGTGACTCACATCACAATTCACAATTCCACATGTCCGTAAAGGAGCAGGAAGAAGCAGAGCTTATTCAGTTTTATCCCCTCTACATCTCACATTTCAATTGCTAGTACACATATTCACTTCCTGTATTCAACATGCACCAGTTTAATGTTAACTTATTCTTTTCAGTCAAAGCAATTCATTATAAATTATTATTATTAGCTTTGACAAAAAAAATAGTAATAAAAATAACAAAAAAACAAAAACAACAAAAAAAGTACTATATAATAGTACCCATCCATAAACATGAACATAAGTAAGCCTTCATATCTCTGTATTGTAACAAGACTTTTTGTTTATATAAACATTATACAAACGTTCTGAGATTGTTTTTGTTCGGGTCCCAGACTATTCCACAACCCCACAAACAGACAAAAAAAAAACGAAGGGAAAGTTCAAATATCGTGGGGATACATTAATAATATTTCAAAAAGCAAATTTACAAAAACTATTTAAGAAGAACATTGGAATATTTAGTCCTGCAAAAAAAACCAAGAGCAAAAATGGAAAAAAGCAAATGCCAATGTTTATACTACAATAATACACTTTTCAACTAAATCACAAAGCTGAGATGCATTTTTTTCTTACAATATTTTTACAAAATATCATTTTCACCAAAATAACCAAGTTGCCTTTGCATCCTTTCATTTTTCAGTATGTGGCCCTTGGTGCTCCTCTCTCAGTCACCACCTTATTTTGGTGAAAGAGTTTTCTCACCATTGACAAACAGGTCCTAGGGGAGGGACCAGATAGAGAGTGTTTCAAAAGACCCTAATAATGAATAACACAATTAGACTTCGTTTTCCCTCGCCCGGACGCGAGTCACCGGGATCCCCCTTTGGAGCCAGACCTGGAGGTGGGGCACGATGGCGAGCGTCTGGTGGCTGGGCCTGCACCTATAGGGCCCGGTCGGGCACAGTCCGAAAAGATCCCTCATCCTGGATGGTCCCCTCTCCCATGAGCTCACCACTCGTAGGAGGGGCCAAAAGGGTCGGGTGCTAAGTGAGCTAGGTGGCGGCCGGAGGCGTTGGCGGTCCGATCTTCGGCTACAGAAGCTAGTTGTTGGTACGTGGAATGTTCAGAATACCAGCTAGAACACTTGAGACTGCTCCCTCAGGGAATTCCCTTGTTGTGCTGGGTGATTTCAACGCTCATGTTGGTAGTGACAGTGAGACCAGACGAGGTGTGATTGGGAGGAACGGGCCCCCTGATTAACCTGAGCGGTGTTTTGTTATTGGACTTCTGTGCTCGTCACGGATTGTCTATAACGAACACCATGTTCAAGCAAAAGGGTGTCCACATGTGTACTTGGCACCAGGACACCCTGGGCCGCAGTTTGATGATTGACTTTGTGGTTGTGTCGTGAGACTTGCGGCCACATGTGTTGGACACTCGGGTGAAGAGAAGGGCGGAGCTGTCAACCGATCACCACCTCGTGGTGAGTTGGTTCCGATGGTAGGGGAGGATGCCGGTCAGACCTGGTCAGACCTGGCAGCAGACCTGCTGGGAACGTCTGGCAGAGTCCTCTGTCAGAAGGAGTTTCAACTCCCACCTCCGGGAGAGCTTTGACCATGTTCCGAGGGAGGCAGCGGACATCGAGTCCGAGTGGGCAAAGTTTTGTGCCCCCATTGTTGATGCGGCGGATCGGAGCTGTGGCCGGAAGGTGGTCGGTGCCTGTCGTGGCGGTAATTCCAGAACGCGTTGGTGGACACCAGCGGTGAGGGATGCCGTCAAGCTGAAGAAAGAGTCCTATTAGGCCGTTTTGGCCCATGGGACTCTGGAGGCAGCTGACAGGTACCGGCAGGCCAAGCGGTCTGCGGCTCTGGCAGTCACTGAGGCAAAAACTCGGACATGGGAGGAGTTCGAACAGGCCATTGAAAACAACTTCCGGACGACTTAAAAAAATTTTGAACCACCATCCGCCATCTCAAGATGGGGAAGCAGTGCACAGTCACCACCGTATATGGTGGGGACGGTGTGCTGCTGACCTCGACTTGAGATGTTGTGGACCGGTGGAGGGAATACTTTGAAGATCTTCTCAATCCCACCAACACGTCTTCAACATGTAAGCAGTGCCCTGGGACTCTGAGGCGGGTTCTCCTATCTCTGAGGCTAAAGCCGGGGTCATCAAAAAGCTTTTTGGTGGCAAGGCCCCAGGGGTGGATGAGATCCGCCCAGAGTTCCTTAAGGCCCTGGATGCTGTGGTCTTGGTTGACACGATTCTGCAGCACCGCATGGACATCGGGGTCGGTGCCCTTGGACTGGCAAACCAGGGTGGTGGTCCCGCTTTTCAAGAAGGGGGACCAGAGGGTGTGTGTTCTAACTATCGTGGGATCACACTCCTCAGCCTTCCCGTTAAGGTCTATTCAGGGGTTCTAGAGAGGAGGATCCACCAGGTAGTCGAATCTCGGATTCAGGAGGAGCAGTGTGGTTTTCGTCCTGGTCGTGGAACTGTGGACCAGCTATATACTCTTGGCAGGGTCCTTGAGGGTGCATGGGAGTTTGCCCAACCATTAAACCATGTGTTTTGTGGACTTGGAGAAGGCATTCTACCGTGTATCTCTGGGAATACTGTTGGGAGTGCTCCGGGAATGTAGGGGAATTAGACCACTTAACCCAGGCGGTTCGTTCCCTGTATGACCGGTGTCAGAGTTTGGTTTGCATTGTCGGCAATAAGTAGGACCTGTTTTTAGTGAGGTTTGGACTTCGCCAGGACTGCCTTTTGTCACCGATTCTGTTCGTTACTTTCTGTTTTTTACTTCACAGAATTTCTAGGCGCAGCCAGGGCGTTGAGGGGTTTCAGTTTGGTGGTCGCAGGATTTAGTCCCTGCTTTTTGCAGATGATGTGGTCCTGTTGGCTTCATCGAGCAGTGATCTTCAATTCTCACTGGATCGGTTTGCAGCTGTGTGTGAAGCGCCTGGGATGACAATCAGCACCTCCAAATCCGGGTCCATGGTTCTCGTTTGGAAACGGGTGGAGTGCCATCTTCGAGTCGAGGGACTATGTCTCTCAGCCGGCCTGGCAATGCCTCGGCATCCGCCGGGAACATCTGGACAAAGTGGCCGTGGAGAAGGACGTCTGGGCTTCCCTGATAAGGCTGCTGCCCCCGCGACCCGACCTCAGATAAGCGGAAGAAAATGGTTTGATGGTCCTTGGTGGACAAAGTTTGGACATCCCTGCAATAGAGTTACCAAGACTACCCAGTGCTGTATAATGTTTGAGATTGAAAGTCCTCCCTGCCTCTCACGTCCCCCCTGACAGTTCACTGCGTCCCCCAGGGGGAGGGTTGGGCTAAGTGGAGTCTCTAAATTGTCTTTAGGTGTGAGTGTGAGAGGTTGTTTGAGTACTGTATTCTGTACGTCACCTGTATTTGGCTGGAAATCACACCCTGACCCTAATGAGGACAAAGACAAGGACAAACGCTATAAAATATGGATTGATGGAAGAATGCCCATTGTAACATCACACATTTTTGACGTTTAATACTGAAGTGACTTCAACCATCTGCTGACTGTAGTTGAGTGCATTGTGCTCTCCAGAGCCTTTTGTCTGCTTTAACCTCTTAAAGTGCTCATGTCTCTAAAAAAAATTGAAAAAAAAACAATTAGAAAATGAAAGACTTTGTAAAATGTTTTTGTCACACTGCTGTCATCCACCAAAAATCAAATATAAAATACGCGTGAAATGAAGTTACAAATGCAGCCAGTGAGTTATCTGAACCTTCACCGTCTAGGCTGTGGCATCATGCCAAGGAGAAGACTCGAACCAAACACAGCTATGAATGAATATGGTGAATATGTCACTCCCTCGTGACATATGCTGATCTCACTGTTCACAATTGTTTTCCTAAAATCAGTTTTGCTTTTGCTGACATTCTTCTAGCTGTGTGGACACGTGTTGATTGATATTGAGTAATTACCATAGCAACACCCGGCCGCCCCAGCCATCGTGCAAGGCAGAACCGTATTACACCAGCACACCAGGATCTATCATAATACCAATCAAAAAAAGTGTGGTCACATTTCTGATTTACACACTAATACAGGCCATTAAAATGCACACTTAGCTGCAAAGTGATTCAGCTTCAGCCAGCAGTATATAATTGTTGACAATTATTAGAATATGTCTAACCAGCATTATTCAACGTCTGCATTTAAAAGCCACGAATTGTTGTCATTTTCGTCCTGTTATGCTTTCACATCTTCCGTTCTTTGAGGATTACTGGATGATATGGCAAAATTTAAAGAATCATTTCATTTCTTCCATTTTTGTATGACTAAGGCTACATTCACACTGCAGGGTAGGATTCCCAATTCAGATTTTTTCCTTATAATCCGATTTTTATGTGGTGGTTCACACTACCAAACAAATACAACTTGTAATGTGAACGCAACGTGCCTGGAAAGTCAATATTTTCTCAACTAATGATTCCGTGTGGAATATTAAGAAGAAAGATGACAAGAGCACTGGTATGGAAGTTTGTAGACAACTTGTTGCTGCGTCTGTTTCAAGGTGAGTGTAGGTGAGCTTTGGCAGCTCTCAATAATTCTTCAAGTCAATAACTTCAGAATAAAAGAATAACTTTTGCCTACTTCGGTGAGTACATGTATTCAATTCTTGCACAATAAATTACATCGTTGCATGCATGCCCACATTTAAAGTCTCGGTAAGCACGGCAACACATGCCTTTTTTTGACGTATATGTCGGATATATGCACACTGCAGTCGCATCGCATACATATCAGATTTATATCCACATACGAATGAGACATGAGTCGCATTTGAAAAAAAACAAATTGTGCTGTTCACACTAACATGAAAAAATCCGATACAGGTCGCATTTGAGCAAAAAAATTGGAATTGACCTGCAGCGTGAACACAGCTAAAGTTACCTTACTTTTAACTCGTAAGTTGTGCAGCAGCAGCTCAGTAGGTAGACCAACTTGTCCAATAAATTTGTCAATAGTGGAGGAACCTTACCTCTCGCCATTCATCTCTGCACTCGTAAAAAATTTTTGGATTTACTTAATACAGTTAATACAGACCAATAATAATACACTTAAATTGGAATCAAAATGAAAATAGCTGACTAATGTTGGACTGATAAGTGAAAAAAATCTGGTTTTGTTTGAGGAGTTAATAGGTTTTGTCCGAATTTCATTGTACAAACATATACTGTAAATATTTAATTATACTGAAATTTATAAAATATAACTTAAACAGTTGGTTCTTTTTTTTTAATGTATTTAGTAAGATAGATTACAATTAAGTAAACTGACTAAGGTTTAAACATTAGGTCTATGTAAACATTAAGTTAAGCACTTTCTTTTTACCAACAGAGAGCGCCCTAGGTTCATCAAACTTATTAACTTCAATTCCCACAGTCTTCATTTATTTTCTTTTGTTTCCTTTGGGATAACAGTGTAATCACAAATATTCTCAGACCATGACTTTATGTAAATGAATTGCAAAAGTGATCGACATTTACTACAAATCAATAATGTGTGGTTAAAAATAATACATAAATTTAGATGATACAGAAGAAAAATTATGAAATAAAAGCACAGTAAGTCACCAAAATTATATTACAAGGAAAAATAAAAATGTATCACCACATCAGCCAGCTCAGCCACTAAACAAGGGAGTGTAGTTTAATCGCCAACCCGTGCGGACATCCAACTAAAGTAACACCAAACTTCCTGATGGCGGACAAGATGAAAAATGTTTGCAGTAGCTCCCCAGTTTGAAAACCACTGATCTATTAAATACAGTGTGATAAAGGAGCAACAGTCTACAGTGTGGTGAATTACAACATGCTTTATTATAGTAAAAAAAAAAGTTGATCAAATGAAATGTATTGCAGAAATGAGTTACACTAGACTAAAGCTATTAGTACAATTAAAAACACACATTTTCATATTTAACATTTTGCTAAACAACACCAGCAACAACAACACAGCACAGGGACACCATACCTACAGAGCAACTCTGTAGTTTTTCTTTCTTTTTGTAACATAAAATGCAACCTCAACAACAATCACTAGAACATTTTGTGAGGAGCGTACCACTTCCTTTCTAAGCTCTGGAAATCAATAATGTGAAACTAGTCAATGCCAAAGCGTCTGGGAAGCGTCTGCGTTCACATTGACAAGTTGTATTCGGAAATGTGAACAACCACATAAAAAGTGGATTTTAAAAATATATGAATTGGGCATCATTGGCTCTGGGTTTGAATGTTAGATCTTTTAGGAGTTTGTGTTTTCTCTAGGTCTTACTGTTTCCTAACATGCATGTTCATGTACACCTCTTCTTACCCAAGGTCACCCGGGAAATGCTCCAACTTACCCAGTGACCATGAACGGTGTGCTCATAGACCATGAATGAATCAATTAAGGCTCCTGAAGGCTAAAATGTTTTTCATTGCCTCACATTTTCATCAAATATTGAATCAATAAAGTCTTTGTTTTGTTTTTCATTCCTATTAAGAAAATGGTGAAACATGTTTTTGCAAGAATGTAGCTTTTACCTTCACTGAAAAGAGAACAAATATGTTTATCGAAGGTGAAGATGTCTCCACTTTTCATTGACAGAAAAATACACTCAAAAAAAAAAGCAGACTCAAAACACACTTTAACCTCAAAGTTCTTATATACTCTAAATGCGTATCTGAAGGCCATTATCCTGACTCATCTTCATCATTCAGGGAACCCATTTGATTTATAACCTGAAGTCATTGATGAACCTCCATTGGACAGTGATTTTGACATATCCTTTATTTAAACTGCCATCCTCTTTCAACCTCATTCCTCAATGTAATGAACTCAGCTATTCAGAACAACACTGACACAAGATAAATGATTGCATCGCAATAGATGGAGAATGGGGAGGTCAGTCAGGAAAAGTCTTGTTTACGATCATAGAAACCTCTTCATTGGTGTTTTGATGCCAACATAGAACAAATGTCTAGGAGTGGCTGTTCTTATATTGTTTGTAAACCCAGAGCAGAGGATTGTGGGATATGGGAACACATTAATATTATGTCTTGTCTGTAAAATTGTTTGACAATTGTTTGACAGCAACACTTCCTCCATTCTTCCATTCTGGGTCACTGGGTGTGGCGCATATCCCGCTGAGCAGAGTACATTAATACATCCATGAATCAATCACAGGACTGACACATAACCTCTTATCATTGGTGAATTATACAGTATGCTGACTGCATATATGGACACAACGGATGGTCTAATGAATGGGTGGTCAAAAACTCAAGAGGAAAAGAATATGAAATGGACGTTTTATTCATAATAATAAGACAAACCACTTGTGTGTTTGCTGTGTGCGGAGAAAATTTGGTAGTTTTGTTTTTTTGGATTAAAGTAACTACCGAGAACTTTCCACAATTATGTTCTTTGTTTTATCAATCAGTAAATGACAATTGTCATTACTATGATATTACTATGGTATATGACTTGTTCAAGTTTAATAAGTGATGTTTGGGGCCTTTCCATGTGGCAATGGATTTGTTTATTTCAAATTCAGGTTTTAAGAGCAGCTGATGCTAAAATTGACCCAACAATCTTCTTGCTGTGAGGGAACTGTCCTAACGTCTCTCCCACCATGCCACAGGTAAGCGAATGAAAACAGACTACACTCTCCAATGAGCTTTTTTTGTCTTTATATGTTAGATTGACAACAAATTTCCACAGTTCCAACTATTCCACCATTATAAATGAAAAAA
>QODF01000117.1:826459-867559 GCA_024372805.1 Oostethus manadensis | reverse complement strand
ACACATCCAGTCTTTCTTCTTTAGGTAAATAAAGTATTGGAAATCATTAAAAATAACTAAATAGTAACCCAGGTGGCAGTATGAGTCAAGTGAATCACACCCTGAGTAAACTATGACAACAAACAGCGGGTTTTCCTATAAATCACTATCATTCTCGTTCTGTGACGTCCATGACATGTTGCCTTTCAAGTAAAAGAGGCTCAGACAAGGTTCAGTTCAGCAGTGCATGGATATACACTACTTATAACGCAGTTTCACTACAGTGTATTTTTAGTACTAATGAAAAGGCTACAGCAATGCATAATGGACGACTCACAATGTAATAACATTTTGTGTCATTGTAAAACACAAGTGAATGGCATTGGCGTGTGTGTGCTCCTGTGCTTGATTCTACTGGTGTGAGGGCTGTCAACAGACAAGAATGCGCTTGTCTGTAAGATAATTCAAGCTCTGCTCTTGCTCATGTTGTTTAGGGAAACAGTGCCTCTGTGGCCTCTACGTCATCTGGGTGGAAAAGGCTCAAGGAAGTAACAGCGAGCAATTCTGCAGCAAAGCTGGCTGCAATTTCCTGTGAGCTCATTTTCTACAGTCATGACCTCAAAGGTGTTTACTCTGAACAAGACACAAGAGAGGTCTTCTGAGATTTCTGAAGTTCATTTGAGATGAGAAGTTATTGTGTGTCCTTTGTTCTCACAGTCAATAAAGACCTGAAGATTTCAGTGATTTGTTGAGTACACATGGTAGGCATGATGAAATTTATAAAGGGTGACAGTGCGATCCTTTTTAGTTTTTCTCTTTTTTTTTTTTTTTAGCTAGGATTGAACATCATGTAAGAGTATTAGTAGTACTGGGAGTGATATTGCATTATCCTCAAAGGTAATTATCTGATGATGAAAAATGTGATAAAATTACTGCAACAATATGTAGTATCTCAGCTTCAAAACCGCCTTGTTTGAAGGCCATGATCATACTTGCCATTGTCTACTTTAGTTGTCGTAGCAGTGGTGAGAACCTGACTATTTCACATTGTGTATAGTGCTACTAGACATGGTTCTATAACCTAGACCCGTTCGGTTATGTCTGTCTGGCATTTTGCAACCATTTTAAAATGCACTATGATCATCTACAGGAAAGAGAAACAGAGAAACATTTTCTTGGCAGTGGGAATTTGATTCACTTAAACAGAAGTAGACACAGAGGTTTCCTGGTTGAGAGGGCAGGTATTTGTCTACAGGCACACTAGTGGGATGAAAAATGTTTCCAGGCTTTAGTCACAGCAAGAACACCAGCTGTCTTTAATGTGAACCAGAGTCATTATTTCACTCAATTCAGTTTTAGTAATGCATTGGGGCTCAGTGGCCAGTGAATGATCAGCTCACTTTATCGCATTCCTGTTGGCTAAACCCACCCACACTTGAAACCCTAGTTACTTTCTTGGTTCCACTGGGGCCTCAGCATTCATTCCTTTTCGATTCAGTTTATCCTGTTCAGGGTCACAGGAAAGCTGGATCTGCTTCGCTGGTATAGAATAAGGATGAATCCCAATTCTACCCTTTAGCCCTTCCCCTGACCCCTTAAAACCTAGGGCAAGGGGGAAGAAGCCACTAAGAAATGGGACACCACTTGATTCTCATTAACAAAATCACCCATCACCACTTTCTGTAATAGAAATAACAATATAACAAACAAAACTTCATCTTCATCAACAAATGTATAAACCTTATCAAGCATAATTTGAAGATTTAAAAACTCCCTGTTGTGGCCTTAGTCTCCTCCTGTTGTTGATGTTCTCTCTCAGATTGTTTTGTATAAAAGTCCACATTGGCCTTTTGTTACAGATAACTTTTCCATAACGGGGTTGAAGCTTTTGAATGGTCCTGGGGTACTATATGGTGTAGCAGCGGGTTGACTTCAATTGGCTCAGCATCTCCTGCAGCAATGACATATGTGCATATTTGATGGGCTACAACCATGAACTCATTGTAAATACAACAACAGTAATAGCTGAAAAGAAATTGTGTGGTGTAATGGGTAAAAAATTACAAGGGGAGTTAAATTCCAGAAGTTAAATAAACTTTGATGATCTGCTGTGTATTGACTACAATAAACCATCCGTCATCAACCCATCGATCGCGAGCTACTATTAGATCAGTGCCTTACCCTCCTGGAAATGGTATGCATTTTGATCACTGAACACACCCGTACACCTCACCACCCTCCAGGCATGAACCCAATACTCAAAAGCCGACCGGAAGTATCAACCCACATATACCAGATCGCTTTGCAGCGCAAACTTACAGAGGTTCAAAATCTGCCTTTGCTACCTCAAAATTAAGGCAAAATATAACTTCATAGACGTGCACCTCGACTCTGATAAAGAGCCAGAAAAGTAGGAGTGGCCAATGCTTGGGGGCCATCCGCTGGCCATGGCTCAGAAACAAAATTACATTTAAAAACACCAACATGGTAAAAAATAGAGCAAAAGGCACAAGAGGAAAAAGTTGACACAAACACCCAATAATATACTTTTGACAAAATACATTGATATATTAATATATAATATAAATATATATATTTTTGTAGAGATATACATATCCTTTTGCATTGGTTATGCATATATATATATATATATATATATATATATATACAGTATATATGTATCGTGGTTTAGGGAAAATTTCCAAGAGATTACGTAAAGTAGCAATATCTAATAAAACATGAATGATGTTACTGTGATCAATAATTGTAATCAATAATTATTCTTAATTACTTACGTTTATATGCCTCTTTCTCCGCTCTGCCATCTAGTCAGCAGGTTTTGCAGCTCCTCTTACGTAATCCTTCATTCCAAGTTTGGTCCCCAACCGCACTTGGTTTCTTGGGCTGTACACCCCTGAGCCCCTGACCTATTATCCCCTGATTTAAAGAAAATTGGGACTGCACTTACTTGTAGGGGAAAGGGGTAAGTTGAGGGTTAGGTTGTAGAATTGGGATTCAGGGTACAGGGTACATATTGGATTGGTATAGCAAAAGAAGCAAGCAAGATTTTTTTACCATGCAAACACAGGAATAATAGACGAGGCAATAACAGACAACCCACTGTGCTGGCGCTTGTGGATCATCTATTCATTGTCTATTCATACAGGAGCAACAGTGAGTGAAACATCTATGGAAAAGAAGAAGCTCAGATTCCTGAAGCACAGTCAGACCTCAGTGAGCTAACAGCAAAAAAGCATTGGGAAAAGAATCAGCGCATTGAAAATGCCACTCTCAACTTACAGGATGTGGAGGGTTTTCTGGGTCTGACTCACATTAGTGAGGGGGATCCTAGGGGGCCGGTGCCTCGCGACTGTTATACTCTGGCATATATTGTTGCCAAATGCCTCCCCTTTTTGTCTGCTTTTGGGCAGACCGTACATAAATTGAAACATGTACAGAGTGGGAAATGGCATATGATGTTGCGTTTGACCCTACAAAATTTCACTGCAAAAAACACCCAACATCATTGTTACGTTGAGGAGTTTGAGCATTTTAATATTCCTTTGCCTTTTATGCCTTAGAGTTGTTGTGCTGTTGGATGTTAATGATAGCTTTTGTTTAAAAGGTATAAACTTCACTAACCGACTGCAGTACACTTTACTTTTACTTCATTATAATGTGTATGCATAAAATCAGTCTGCCAGGCAATCCACTGTAACGCTCACATTTGTACTGTCAGTAGTTCAAAAGCAGCCAAAGGCCTTTCTGGCTTTGGAGTAATTCAAACCCAAAACAAAGTCTAAGCCTTTGGATCAAATTTCTAGAAGAGCTGTCTAAACACTGTCCTTCTGGCTTAATCACGTACCACAAACACTTCCTGCATGCACATACGCCTTATCTAGCTCAAATGCAGAATTCATGTAGAAAACTCCAGTGCATAAGGTCTGTGCATGATTAATGAAAAACTGAACTAGACCCACAACAACAGAATGGCTGTATGCTGGGTAACAAACAGAGGAGCCTAAAGGGACTTGCACAATGACTTCATACAAAAACAGTCAAAAGGCTGTGCTGCAATTACTGTTCATGTTCTATGACTATTTATTTATGATTGGAGGGTAAAAGTACAAGTTGAAGAATAAAAGTCAGACAAATACACAGCCTGCTTTATATTCTTTTGTTTTTTTAGATATCTGTTTTTAAAAAGACTTGATGGGATGCTGTTGCTCCACTATCACATCTGCAAATCAAACATTAAAACTAGGGCTGTCAGAGCCTTTTCTTAACGTTTTTTTGTTTTTTTGTTTGCTCAAAACTGAGAGATAAAATTTGGCTACGAGCGGCTAGTTAACGGCAGGCATAGCCAAGGACAACTATTTTGGGGCTTATATCAAGGTGATCATAGCTGAAGAGCTATAGCACTGCTGACTAGCTAATCAAATGGAAAGCAGTAAAATATACACACATTATAGCGAATTGATCTACAGCAATATTTATTATGTTTTGTGTAAAATTAAGGCAGGAAAAACATCAAATTAAAAGCACAAAATGAACACAGACCCTCCATCCACCAGAACAGGCCTGGACTTTCAATGTTATTGTTTTTCAGGGAGGTTGTGTAGCAAACAAATATACACATTAGCACTCAATAAGGTTATCAAATATTACGTTACGTGCATTCCCACGTATTAGCATTTGGGTAAAAATACAGTATAGTTAGTATATACTGTATTTTAAAATCCATGTAGTCTAAAGCTACATTATGCATTAAACAAAACAGGGACAAACCGCTGTTTGCATTAAACGTGCAAAAACTGGGGTTTTCAAAATGTATATTATATTATGAAAAAATTAATGGTCCATATTTCCAAAATTGAAAAAATTTAAATGTATTTATCATAGTTGCGTATCAAATCCTTTACCAAAAAGAGATTTACTGTAAATCCCTACTTATTTCTATTTGCAAGAGTTTACTTTGTACAAAATGCAATTAATCGCAATAATATAGCTGATTGACAGCTATAAGTAAAACACATTTCACAATGATGAAATTCATCACATTAAAACTCAGTTTACTTTTGTGCAAATATTGGTTGAATGCCCATTATATTAACAGTTTCCATGAGCCATTATTTAAACACCATTTTTAAAAGAACATAAACTTAATACATTATACAATGGATCACTGCACATTTATTCATACTCAGCATTCACCCTGCAAATGTGCTGCTCTTTTTTTTCAAATGTTGAAAATAGGCCATTTTCCCCAAAGAAAAGACATCTTATTCACCGTAAGTCAGTGATAATTTAAGAAAATGTGATAATGCAGGTAAACTGTACAACATGAGCATGTGCAATGCACATGTGCAATGTTGCACACCTTTAAAAGGTCACTGGATAAATGCTGGGCTTTGTTCCGCCCATTGGGCCCTCAGCGTCTCTGGTAGTACAGTATATTGGGCAGTGGGCTGGCCTGGACGCTCGGTTTCTGCATGATGATTGGATGCTCTGTCTAAGGCGGAATCCCTTTTTGATTGACAGTTAAATGAGCGAGTCGGCGATCTTGAAATATAAACCTCCAACGTAGCATTTTCCAAGTTTTTTATTTCGTTGTTCTGGACTGATACGGAGACTTTACTGATCCCCAACGACTTTGTCTTTGTTAAAAACGACTAGGACCGAAGGGTAAAATTACATATTAATAAATAAACATTTATGATGTAGGATGTAGGCGGGAAAAAAATGAGCTTCGTTTATTGAACGACCAGCATTCGCCACTGGTCTTCAGTGAAATTAACATTGCAAAAAACAAAAGCTGTTTCTCATTCACTGTATTTGCTATGTTGATTGTAGTTCTAAAACTTTGTATTTTGGAAAGGAAAACTAACTCACAGTATCACTCTGACAATGTGAAGAGCCGGCAGTGACACGTTTTGGCATTACTACTATTGTGATTAAAATATACCAAACAAAGTTGACCATCTACCTTAAGAAGCTTTTGTTTACGCTACTTTAGCTGAGAGGTGCAACTGCTGCTGCTGCTGTTGTTGACGGAAGCAGCTTTCGTTGCTATGGGCTTTTTGAAATCAATGTGTCCATGGAAGGAAGCTCCTTGCTTAAAATTTCTAAAATATGGCAAATACTGTAAGAATTGCCTGTTATCATGAATGCGTCTGTTACTACATGGTCACAGCATTTATGTGAAACAATAAACGTTGTTGGAGTTATTTTTAGGTTTAGGTTTTAGGGCTTTAATGTCAGACAGAGAAATGTCAGACTATGAGCTGATGGCGGAACAGGTCAATAAGCTTTGTATAAGAAAAAACACAAATGTGTTTACATACTAATTTTGTTGTTGAACATAATTATAACTGTGTGGCAGGAAATATGATAGATGGGTGAATGGAAGAATTGCACCCTCTGCTGTTCATGGTGGGGCCAACGTAAACGTTATAGTAAGGAAATAACTAGAGTTTGACAAAAACATCCGTCTGACCAAAAGTAAAAGCTGTATCATGCATATTAGAAACCTTGTTGCCTTTGGGTAGAGACTATTAATGCATCGTGTTTCATTTGCATTTTTGACTGATTCTATTTAGGTGCAAAACACATGCCAACACAAATTGAACACGTCTCTCAATTTATGAGAAGACTGCATCTGTTTGCCCTAAAGGTGCACATTTTATTTTTTCATCAAAGACAAACAGACACAATGACTTAGACCAGGGGTGGGTAAACCTTTTCACTCATGGACCATCCATTTCTATGCCGCTTATCCTCATTAGGGTCACGGGGAATGCTGGAGCCTATCCCAGCTAACTTTGGGAGGCGGGGTACACCCTGGACTGGTCGCCAGTCAATCGCAGGGCACATATAGACAAACAAACATTCACACTCACATTCATACCTATGGACAATTTAGAGTCGCCAATTAACCTAACATGCATGTTTTTGGTATGTGGGAGGAAACCGGAGTACCCGGAGAAAACCCACACACGCACGGGGAGAACATGCAAACTCCACACAGAGATGCCCAACGGAGATTTGAACCCAGGTCTTCCAGATCTCCTGACTGTGTGGCCAATGTGCTAACCACTCAGCCACCCTGCGGCCCCTCATGGACCAGATTGAGTTAAAATATTTCACAGGGTGAATGTATGCACATCAACATAAGCAAGCAAGGATGGGGACCCGGCACCCTCTACTGACTAACCCTAGCTGCCTGAAGTTAGGTAATAAAGTTAATACAAGTAGTAAGCACCTCTAGAGTATCTGATTCACCCAAAGTCAAAAGGGTGACTGTGACACTGAGGTAAACAAAGCCCAGTAACAGCACCAGTGGGTTGTGTCAAAGAAATATCAAGTTGTGGTCTAATTGCAAAAATGTCCCCTTTTTCTCCTGGCCGTCGCTAACAGCTCTCACATTGAACATTTTTACTGCCCCCCCCTCACTTTTATACTTGTTTCCTCGACGGTGAAATGCAACTTATCACTTGCACATACGTGTTTGATTGCAAACAAATTGCCCTCTTGCCAATTCTTTAATCTCACTAACCAAAATATTCAAATATTCATTCATTCATTTTCTATGCCGCTTATCCTCATTAGGGTCGCAGGTATTCTGCAGCCTATCCCAGCTGGCTTTGGGAGAGAGGCGGGGTACACCCTGGACTGGTCCCCAGTCAATCGCAGGGCACGAAATATCCCCAAAGATATGCACGTATTATTTTACTTTGTCTTTGTGTGTCCCTTTCAATTACTTCACTGCACATACACACACGTTTACGGTTGTAGGAGGCAGCAGTGTCAGAACGCTGCTCATAGTCCGTTCCCTAGCATCCGAGTATTGCAGCAGTCCTGGACATTACAGCCTTGTGCCAACATCCCTCTCTCCCAGTGGCACTAATGGTTTAATGTGAGCCATTTGTTTCATGTTTTAGCTTGCCAAACTGCTTTCCCAACAAGCAAACAAAACCAAAACAAAAAAGAGGTTGAGAGAAAACTTTTATTCAAATATTTATTATGCATTTGTGAAGACTACTTGGATAAAATGCCATAATTTACATTTTGCGATGTTGGATTTTAAGGAAGTTCAAAGTAAGGAATGGGATCCATCTCCTGTTTATGTGAGGTCAGGCCGCAGGGGCAGCAGCCTAAGCAACAAAGCCGGACTTCCCTCTTCCCAGCTACTTCTTCTCGCTCCTGACAGTGGATCCTGGCGTTCCCAGGCCAGTTAAAAGACGTATGCTTTGTCCACACGTAGCAGGGTATTTTTTAAAAACACACATTTCTCTATCTCTGTTTATGAAAAAAATTGAGTCCACACGACCTCGTATTAAAAACGCATTCTCACGTAACTGGATAAATGCATTGGGAACCATTGTCATAATTAATAATAAGGTTTGACATAAACGCTGATTTAGAATACAAAGTCAACAAGACGCACGTAAATATCGTAAGTTCTGAGGGCACCCATGTTGTTTCGGATGTAAATACAGGTTGGGTGTGTGACGTTTGGAAACACAGAACTCTGGTTATTTATGTCCATACGCAAACATATAACCACAGTTTTCTCCAGATCCATACTTTGGCTGGAGGTTTTGAAAACCTTCATTTTTAGTGCCGTATATCTGCGGACTTGTGTGGGTGACAGGCAAAAACATGGGAAAAAAACCTTTGTTTTTCGAGATACCCGCCTACGTGTGGACAGGGCAATAGTCTCTCCAACGTGTCTTGGGTCTTTCCCAAGGCCTTCTATCGGTCAGACATGCCTTGAACACCTCCCCAGGGAGGCGTCCAGGAAGCATCCAGATCAGATGCCTGAGCCTCTCAATGCAGAGGATCAGCTGTTCAACTTTGAGTTTCTCCCAGATGACAGGGATTCTCCCTATATCTCTAAGGGAGAGCCCAGCTACCCTACAGAGAAATTTCAGTCGCTTGTACTCACGATCTTGTCCTTTTGGTCACTACACAAACCTCAGGATCATAGGTGAGATTGACCATTAAATTGAAAGCTTTGCCTTTCAGCTCAGCTTCCTCTTCACCACAGTGGACCAATGCAAGATGCAGCACCAATTTGCCTGTCAATGTTGTGTTCCATCCTTCCGTGAACAAGATCTTGAGGTACGTAAACTCTTCCACTTGAGGCAAGATCTTATCCACGACCCAAAGATGGCACCCCACTCTTTTTTAGGTGAGAACCGTGCACTCGGACTTGAAGGTGCTGATTCTGCAAGCAAGGAGCTTTTTAACCACCTGAGCTATCTCAGACCAAGAGATAGAAGAGCCCACCTCAGGCACTGCTTCCCCATTGGAAGACAAATCAATGGGATTGAGGAGGTCTTCAGAGTATTCCTTCCACCAGTCAATAACATCTCGAGTCAGCAGCACGCTATCCCCACCATATGCAGTGTTGACAGTGCATTGCTACCCCGTCCTGAGACAGCAAACGGTGTTCCAGAATTTCTTTGAAACCGTCCAAAAGTTGATTTCGCCTTGGCAACCACCAGAGCTGCAGTTTGCTTGGAATGCCGATACCTGTCAGCTGCCTCCGCACTGCCATGGACCAAAAAGACCCAATAGGACTCCTTTAGCTTGACGGCATCCCTCACTGCTGGTGTAAATCAACAGGTTAGGCTCTACTGCCATCACGGCACCAACCACCTTACTGGCACAGCTCTCATCAGCCTCCTCGACAGAGAGGGACCCCGGTGACTTGCGTCTGGGCAATGGACAATTAGATCCATTGTTTTTTTTTTCTTCATTGAGCCACTCTTGGTCCTGTCCTAGAACCTGTTTGTCATGAGTGACCATACATGGGGCACAATAAAGTGGTGGCTCAGGAAGGAGGAAATGTGTGTGAGACAAAAACTATTGTGTATGGAATTTATTGCAAATAACCATTGAACTGAAATAAGGTGTTAATCACCCTCACACCCCACCCTTGCCCCCCCAAAACAAAAACAACTAGAATGGAAATAAATATATTTAAAAAAAGACAAAGTAATGAGTAGCTGTGACATTCTTGTTAATCACCTAAAAATTTTTTGTGCCATGCTTGATGCAAGAATAAAATCTTCTACTACCTTTCACTGTCCCATGTTTGTACTCTCATGCAAATTCCAAAAGGGCATTTTTGTGGTTCGAACCTCGGTTGGGAATCTCTGTGTGGAGTTTGCATGTACTTCCCGTGCGTGCGTGGGTTTTCTCGGGGTACTCCGGTTTCCTCCCACATTCCAAAAACATGCATGTTAGGTTAATTGGCGACTCGAAATGAGTGTGAATGCTTGTATGTCTTTGTTTGTCTATATGTGCCCTGCGATTGACTAGCGACCAGTCCATGGTGTACCCCACCTCCCGTTGAAAGTCAGCATACTCGCGGCCCTAATGAGGATAAGCAGTATAGAAAATGAATGAATGTTTGAAATATAAATAATTCCTATGGCATACTAATAAATAGACAGATACATAGATATATACTACAAATGGCAACATTTTCAACTGATGTTTTCCTCTGCCTTGGGTCATGTGTTTCATTTTAATACTGCACACCAGGATTGCTTCAGAGTTGGTCTTTTTGGTTGCAGCACCTAACGAAGTCAGCACTAAGCAATTTTCCAGTCAAAATGCAAGCATTTAACGTGTGCCTTGTTGCATTAACATTATATTATATTATATGTAGTGTATGGCTGTGAAACAAAAACTGCATATCTGATGAAGTCAGCAGAACCAGTTCTGCAGTCAAAATGTGACCATTCAGTGTGCCCCTTTGCAGATGAAAATGAGAAGGAAAAAAAAGTATAATGACCAAATGTAAATTAAACAAATAAACACACATTTCGCCACAATGTTGTTTCCAAGACGTGCCCTGAATCTATAGTTGCAATATGTCACATTGATTAGTGGCATAGAGGTACACAATGACATTTAAGTTCCTCATTTTGATATTACATAAAGAGAACACATCGGGTATGATTATGTACCCCAAAGTGTTTTGTGTAATTAAAATGATAAAAATAACATAAAGCAATGAAACAATAACGGTAACAGTAATATACTGTATATTCATAAGGGGTAACTCACACAATTACAAGTGGTCCCAAAAAGATTGATAAACCCTGACATACAGGATCTTCAGCTGATATGTCCTCTATATTTAAATCTTTTGGACAGAAAGAATGTTTCACACATAGACACTGTAAAAATGCCAGTACATTAGTTGAGTTGCCTGTGCTTTTTGCACACAAGTCAGTGAAACAAGATATTGATGGGACAACGCCCGCTGTTACACAGCAATGTGGAAATGTCTGACAACTTAGGCACCATAGTCAGACTGCACAAATTGATTTCAACACAACAGGGCATGTGAAGTGACTCTGGCGTTATCCTCAGAACAAATGCAGTTTACATTAACAATTTAATCAGTAGACTTGGAGACTTAAAGACTGCCAGCAATTGCGGTCATAACCAGTTCACAAAATGAATGATGACAATGATTGGACTGTCCTGTTAAAGGGGTGCCTCCAATCATGACTATTCAGAGTCGTATCAAGTTTTTTGCTTTGCATAGCCTTTTCCTGGATGACCTGCGGCTAATTAATGCAGGATCAGTTTGTCTGTGTTAACCTTCCCACACCTCTGACACAAGGTCAGTCAATACCTTGCACACGGTTCTTTTATTACCAAGTCACCTGCAGAGATTAATGGGTTGCAGGATTTTGAGGCCAGTATGCAATTCACGTACATGTCATTGGAATGCATGAAGAACACTTTGGAATGCACTTGGAAGGTGGGAATGGACACAGAACAACGCAATTGTGACTTAGTGTACTACAATTTTGATTAATTGATATATACATTTTGTTTGGAGCCATACATTTAAAAATTCTGCACATCATGCACCCATAATGAGCAGAGCAAAGAAAATAAATAATAATAAATACACACATGCAGCAAATATATAGAACATAGTCTTCTTCTTTTCCTTTTGGATTATCCCTTCAGGGGTTGCCACAGCGAATCAATTGCCTCCATCTAACTCTGTCTTCTGTATCCTCTTCTCTTGCGCCAACTACCTTCACGTCCTCTTTCACTACATCCATAAACCTTCCTCTAGGCCTCGTGCCTGGCAATTCCAAACAGCATCCTTCTACCATTATTCACAATCTCTCCTCTGGACATGTCCGAACCATCTCAATCTGGCCTGTCTGACTTTTTCTCCAAAACATCTAACATGTGCTGTCCCTCTGATGTGCTCATTCCTGATCCTGTCCATCCTGGTCATACCCAAAGAGAACCTTAGCATCTTCTTCTTTGCTACCTTCAGCTCTGCCTCCTGTCTTGTCCTCAGAGGCACTGTCTCTAAAGCAAACAACATTGCTGGTCTCACCACAGTTTTGTACACCTTTCCGTTAATTTTAGCTGAAACTCTTCTATCACACATCACACCCAACACTTTTCTCCACCCATTCCAGCCTGCCTGCACACGCTTCTTCACCTCTTTTCCACACTCTCCATTGCTCTGGACTGTTGACCCTAAGTACTAAAAATCCTCCACCTTCTTTATCTCTTCTCCCTGTAACCTCACTCTACCACTTGAGTCTCCCTCAGTTACACACATGTACTCCGTCTTGCTGCGGCTGACCTTCATTCCTCTCCTTTCCAGGACAAACCTCCACCCCTCAAGCTTCTCTTCCACCTGTTCCCTGCTCTCACTACATATCACAATGTCATCTGCAAACATCATAGTCCATGGAGATTCCTGTCTAACCTCGTCCGTCAGCCTGTCCATCACCATAGCAAACAAGAAGGGGCTCAGAGCTGATCCCTGATGGAGTCCCACCTTCACTCGGAACTCCTCTGTCACACCTGCAGCACACCTCACTACTGTCTTACAGTCCTCGTACATGTCCTGCACCGCTCTAACATACTTCTCTGCCACTCCAGACTTCCTCATACAATACCACAGTTCCTCTCTGGGCACCCTGTCATAAGCTTTCTCCAGATCTACAAAAACACAATGCAGCTCCCTCTGACCTTCCCTGTACTTCTCAATCAACATCCTCAAAGCAAATACTGCATCTGTTGTACTCTTTTTTGGCATAAAACCGTACTGCTGCTCACAAATGCTCACGTTTGCCCTTAGTCTAGCTTCAACTACTCTTTCCCATAACTTCATTGTATGGCTCATCAGCTTTATTCCTCTGTAGTTGCCACAACTCTGCACATCTCCCTTGTTCTTAAAAATGGGCACCAGCACACTTCTCCTCCATTCCTCAGGCATCTTCTCATTATCTAAGATCTTGTTAAACAACCCGGTCAGGAACTCTATTGCCACCTCTCCTAGACACTTCCATACCTCCACAGGTATATCATCAGGACCGAGTGCCTTTCCATTCTTCATCCTCTTCAATGCCCTCCTCACTTCTTCCTTACTAATCTTTGCTACTTCCTGGTCCACAACAGTCACCTCTTCTACTCTTTGTTCTCTCTCATTTTCCTCATTCATCAACTCTTCAAAGTACTCTTTCCATCTTCCCATGACACTACTGGCACCTGTCAATACCCTTCCATCCCTATCCTTCATCACCCTAACCTGCTGCACGTCCTTCCCATCTCTGTCCCTCTGCCTTGCCAACCTGTATAGATCTTTCTCTCCCTCCTTGCTGTCCAACCTAGCATACAAGTCATCATAAGCCCCTTGTTTGGCCTTTGCCACCTTTACTTTCACCTTACGCTGCATCTCTCTGTACTCCTGTCTACTCTCTTCAGTCCTCTCAGTGTCCCACTTCTTCTTAGCTAACCTCTTACTCTGTATACACTCCTGCACCTCCTCATTCCACCACCAAGTCTCCTTATCTACTTTCCTTCCAGATGACACACCAAGTACTCTCCTACCTGTCTCCCTGATCACAGTAGCTGTAGTTGTCCAGTCATCTGGAAGGACTTCCTGGCCACCCATAGCCTTTTTCAACTCCTTCCTAAAAGTCACGCAACACTCCTCCTTTTTCAGCTTCCACCATTTTGTCCTCTGCTCTGCCTTTACCCTCTTCATCCTTCTCACCACTAGAGTCAACCTACACACCACCATCCTATGCTGTCTGGCTACACTCTCACCTATCACTGCTTTGCAGTCACTGACCTCCTTCAGGTTACACCTTCTACACAAGATGTAGTCTACCTGTGTGCTCCTACCTCCACTCTTATAGGTCACCCTATGTTCCTGTCTCCTCTGAAAGAAAGTATTCACTACAGCCATTTCCATCCTTTTTGCAAAGTCGACCACCATCTGTCCTTCTGCGTTCCTCTCCTGGATACCAAACTTGCCCATCACCTCCTTATCATCTCTGTTTCCTGCACCAACATGTCCATTGAAGTCCGCACCAATGACAACTCTCTCACTTCTGGGGATGTTCTACATCACTTCATCTAGGTCTGACCAGAATTTATCTTTCTCTTCCATCTCACATCCTACCTGTGGAGCATACCCACTAACAACATTGAGCATCACACCTTCAATTTCTAGCTTCAGGCTCATCACCCTATCTGACCTTTTTACCTCCAGGACGTTGCTAGCAAACTCTTCCTTCAAAATCACCCCTACTCCATTTTTCTTCCTATCTACACCATGATAGAACAGCACCGGTGGTGGGCGTTTTTAACCCGGGCCACGTCTGATCCGGTATGGAAGTCATTTGTTTGATTGGCATGATCTTGTTTGGCAGAGTTTTACGTCGGATGCCCTTCCTGACACAACCCTCTGTATTTATCCGGGCTTGGGACCGGCACAATAAGACACTGGCTTGTGCCCCGTTGCGGCTACATTATATAGAACATAGTCTATTTACGCATATAATCAAGAAAATAAAACAACTGGCTCAAAAAGGAATGGGGAGAAGACAAGCTTGTTTACTCCCACACCCATCCATACATACAGAAGTGTTCAAAATAATAGCTCTCCAATTTGACATACCAGATTAAGTAATGCTTTTAGTATACGTTTTTTGCCACATGGCAAACAAGAAGGTGCAGTAGATTCACAGAAAACAAACAAGACCCAGCATTCATAAGACTGTGCAATTGGTCAATTAGTTGAAAGGGGTGTGTTAAAAAAATAGCAGTGTGGCATTCAATCAGTTATGAGTGATCAAGTTTGTGAAAAAACAGGTGTGAATCAGGTGGGCCCTATTAAGGATGAAATTCTTTGAAAGCCTGAGGAAAAATGGGTCGTTCAAGACATTGTTTAGAGGAACAGCGTATTTTGATTAAAAAGTTGATCGGAGAGGGGAAAACTTATGAGGAGGTGCAAAAAATGTTTGGCTGTTATACAAAAACTGTGGTCATACAAACAAATATTAGTGTAGTGATTCACAGGATTGCCAAATCCTAAAAACAAGAAAAAGTTAGTACAAAATAGTTTTGAGTTTGTAAGGTCAATGACAGACACTTTTTAACACACACTATTTAACACATCCTTTCAACTAATTGCTCAATTACACAACTTCAAGAGCGTGCATATCATGAATGCTGTGTCTTTGGGGTTTGTTTTCTGAGAATCTACTGCACCTACTGGCCACTTGTTTGCCATGTAGCAATAAAAATATACTATTAACAGTGATTGATCTGGTTAGTCACATAGGACTGCTATTATTTTGAACACTAATTTGTTTACAGTATACAAAGAGATGGGAAGTTGTTGGGGCAAAATTAAACATATCAGGTAAGTTGTCAATAGTTTACACAGATATTTATGCAAGTTTGTCTCCTATAGTAGCAAGATCCGGTACTACTAGCAAATGTACTCAATCAACACCAGCCACTTTTTATTTTCAGATCTACTTTGACACCCCCCAAACACCCCCAAATCTGACAGCAAATCAAAAGTGTGAGAGACTGGCTCTGTGTCGCTTACTGGTGTCACTAACCATAGCCACTCAATGCCTCCCATGTGCACGGTTTTGTTCGCAATTGCGATAAGTTCCGGCAATCACAGACGTTTGTCACCTCCTGTGTTTGGCACCCATCAATCATCGATTCATTTTTGCAGCTTTGGATATCTCATTGAAATGTTGGGCATTATTAAGAATTTGATGACAGTGAATTTTTGCTTTGTACGCAAATTTAAGATTTATTTATTTAACCTTTTTTTTCCCACATTTCCACACTAATTGCAGTCTGTAGTCTGGTCACGGACCTCAGTTTCCAGATTTTCCCAGGAGCTATACTTATGGTAAAATATAGTCTTTCTGTACTTACATAGCCACAGTTCTGTGCGTGTCCACATGTTTGCCCTGGGAACACAGAACTGTGGGTAGCACGGTCATTAATGCAGTGACCCAAACATTTATGCATCTCTCATGTCGCCAAGTTAACAACGCACAACATCAATGACAAGTAAATGCAGACCATACTGTGTGCAGGGGTGACATTAAAAATGTTGTTTCTGAAGTAAAACCAAGAAATGTTAATGAATTGTGGAATGTTGTTTCAGAATCTTGGAGTGAAATAACAGCTGAAAGGTGCCACAAGTTGTTTGACTCCATGCCACACAGATGTGAAGCAGTTATTTAAAAAAAATGTGGTCATACAACTAAATGTTTGTTTGGTGATTCACAGGATTGCCAAATCCTAGAAACAAAACAGTTTGTAAAAAATAATTTTGAGTTTGTGAAGGCATCGGCAGACACTGCAATTTTTTGAACACCCCCTTTCTACGAATAGCCCAATTGCATAGCCTTAAGAATGTGCATATCATAAATGCTGTGTCTTGTGTGTTTTCTGAGAATCTACTGCACCTACTGGTAACTTGTTTGCCATGTAGCAATAAACATATATTCTAATAACAGTAAGCTGTTAAGTCACATTTGACTGCTGTTATTTTGAACATTACTGTAAATCAAGTGGTTGTAAACACAACAGCCCAATGTACATGTAAAAACATCTACGTTAGGCAATTGGTTAGGGGTTGTGGACTTGTGCTTTACATTGATTTTCTTTATCAATCCAATAATTTCAATGATTTCATCAGTAAAATAGCTGAATTTTCCCATTTTCTTTTCAAATGCATAGAAAGCACAGCTACAATAGTCATGTTGAGCCATTGCTCTCATGGTGCTTCAAGCGACCACGCCCACATCCATTCAGGCAGGCTGTGATTGGTCCGTGGCTTCACACAAGAGACATTGGTGTTTCCTCATTGCATCGCCAATAATATACGTTTTATCACACATGTACTGCACATTCCGACTTTTATCAGACTGTCTAATAATATTTATTGAAAGCACGTGATATTTAGTCTTTCTTATCGACCAGAAAAGCCAATAAAATTGCACAATAGAGTCTGGTATGTATTGTGCCAAACCAGCATGTGGCAGTGTTGAGTTGCGCGTCATGGAGCTCCAGACCTCACGTGACTGATCTCCGTGCATTTGCTTACACAGCCATGCAGGCAGCATAGTAGTAATGCGTAGAAGAAGACGCTCGTAAAAAAAAAAAATCTGCATCTAACATTAGCTTATTTCCCTCACGAAAAAGTACTCTGTAACAGAAACAACCTGCATAGTATTTCCATTTCATTTTCCTCTGCTTATCCTAGTCCGGGTCGCGGGGGCAGCAGTTTCAGTATGGGAAGTCCAGACTTCCCGGTCTCCGGCAACCTCTTCCAGCTCCCCCAGGAGGACACCAAGGATTTCCCAGGCCAGCTGTGAGACATAGTCCCTCCAGCATGTCCTAGGTCTTTTCCGCGGCCTTCTCCCGGCTGGGCATGCCCGAAAAACCTCACCAGGGAGGTGCTCGGGAAGCCCGAGCCACCTCAACTGGCTCTTCTCGATGTGAAGAAGCAGCAGCTCTACTCTGAGCTCCTCCCGGATGGCCGAGCTCCTCTCTCTTAGGGTGAGTCCAGCCACTCTACAGAGGAAACTTATTTCCGCCGCTTGTATCCGCGACCTCGTTCTTTTGGTCATGACCCATTACTCATGACCATAGGTGAGGGTGGAAACATAGATCGATCGGTAAACAGAGTCGACCTCACGCTCCAACCGTCCCTCATTCGTGAACAAGACCCCGAGATACTTGAACTCCTCCACCTGAGGAAAAACCTCACTCCCAACCTGGAGGGTACAATCCATTCATTTCCGACTGAGAACCATGACCTGGATTTGGAGGTGCTGAATCTCATCCCAGAAGCTTCACACTCAGCTGCAAACTGCTCCAGTAATAGCTGAAGGTACCAGCCTGATGAAGCCACATATGGACCACATCGTCTGCAAATAGCAGAGACGAGATTCTAAGGTCACCAAGCTGGACTTCCTTTTCATTTCCATTTCCATTTATTCCCAACAAAAAGAGGATTATATCTCAAAACTAAAGGACAGACGCATGAACTTCATTTACAAGTAAAAGTAAGACCAAATGCAATTTATTGAAAAAAAAAATAGACGAGATCAGCAAAAAAAATAGGAATTTGACTGTATATAAAATATTTTGTTTTTTTTGCTATCAAGCTGCGGAACAGTGTGCAATTAATTGAAACGTCTAAAAGATTTAAAAACGCCAATTAAGGTCAAAATTGAAGTATAGCCTTATCTATTTTGGTGCATGTTTGTATATCTGACTCTTTTTATAGTCAGTGCCTAACCAATCATGAACCTCACCGCACATCACTGATCTTACGTGAACGTGAAGTGTGTTAAGTCTCGAAGGTTGTAAACAAGCGACGATGATCAAAAACCATCAAGGATGACGCGAGGATGATGCATGGGTGCTGCCATAAGGGAAAGGAGTGATCTGGAGTGAATCCTGACAATGTATTATCTATGTTAGTACATGTTATACACCCAACATACTATCAAACTAATATATCATTTCTTATCCTTTTAGATAAATAAAACGGTCATGTGTTCATGGAAATACAAATACTGTACACATACAAAATGAATCAGATTCGTAACCCCCAGTTTTATCTGTTTTCTTCACATTCATTTTATGCATTCAATTGGAATATTGTTCTGTCAGTTCTGATTTGACCATGCGGTGGTTAGCCGTATAAAACCACCTAACAGTGTTACGTTTTCGTCTCGGCATTGTGGTGATGACCCCAAGGATGCGGAGAGCAGGAAGCCGTAGCAGGTCAGGAAAAAGTTCTTTGTTAATTCTGGCTGCAATGCAGCGGCAGGACGAAACAAAACCAACAAACACAACTGATCCGACACCAGGGAAAACACAAAGCTAAAATAAATAATCAAGTAGAAATTAGGGACAGGTGTGATAGAAAGAGAAAGTCAAGTTGAAGGGAAACAGCATGGGACAGAGCAGGAAATACTATCAAAATAAGAGTGCAAAACAGGAACAAGGAAAGAATAAACCCAAAAAACACAACTGTCACGCTGGCTAACACATGGCTCGTGACAGATAGGACAGTGTCATTCCAAGTCTTTTGGTCATGGATGGGATTAAGCTGTCACTCCACACATCCTCAAACCTCTCAGCCACTGTATTGGCTCATTTGCCACAACCTATAGATCATTTTTTTAATGTACAAATGTCATGTAAAATGTGTCACAGAACTGATTACTGTTTGCTCTAACTTGCATCTTTTGGGCTTTACAACACTTTTTAATTGGGATTTATGCTGTCAAGTGCTTTGGCCTTGGGAGAGGCCACTTTCCACAAAGAATGTGTACAGCGTGACCTTTTGTAGTTAAGAGACTTCTGGTGTGGTTATGTTGTAAATGCTGTGACATATGTTTTATTTCGCTGTCCTTTTGTTCTCAGGGTGGTTCAGAAGCTGTTTGCCTCCTTGCAAAAAGGACCACAGTGTTAGAACTTGAAAACCACCGCTATAAACTTAGAAATGCAATTTTACAGAAAACAACCTTACAGACAGAAAAACCGAGTAGGCAAACAAGTACTGACAGGCTTGGAGTAAATTAAGTGCTTTAATAAGCCAGACTCACAAGAAACCAAAAACAACCCACACAAAACTAAGTACAGGAAACCCCAACCAGGTAAAACAAAGTTATTCCAATTGAGGCAGAACATAACACTCACCAACGTACCACCACACAAGACAAACAAAAGGTAGCAGCGATGATACTAATTAAGCACAGTCTTCACCTATTTTTAGACAAATGAAAGCCCAAAATAATACTTGATACATAGTATCAGCTCACTAACGTCGTCAGCCAACAGCCCATTGACACCCAGCTCCATGCCAAGCCGATGCAGTTTAATTTGGGGCCCCTCTCTTTGTCCATTTGCCCTAAATAAACAGACCCCTTTTATTCCTACTGCTCTCATTTAAAGCCACTCGTATTCTGCTTCCAAAAACTTGAAAGGTCACCCAGATGGATGTGAACACACCAACTCGACTTGTAGTTGGTGACATCACAGTGCTACAATTCCGCTTTTTTTTGGCTGACGCGGGAAGGTGTAACTGCTGCTGCTGTAAAGCTGGAGTTATTACACTTCAAGAGGACAGCAGAATCTTGTTTCAAAGAAGCCCAAATGAGAAGCTTGTCACCGCAACCTTGTTGACAATGCTTGCATTCCCTACCGTGCAAAACGATAATAAGCACTGTGTTTTTTCGTTCGAGGCTTGGAGAGGGTCTGTGAATGCCCCATTCACCCAAATGGCTTTGGAGCAAAGGCGTACACTAGACTAGCTGGCCTGGCAGAGAATATGTGTGCCACTCTTTTGTTTTGTTTGTCGGTCATTCGGTTTGGCTGGTGATTTGCCAAGATTCATTAAGGCCGTGCTCTACATTCTTGTATATGTCTTTGAACATTTCTGCCTTTGTTGTGATTCTTCACCTTTGGCGAGTTAATCTTTGAAGTGTATACATTTTGTCCTCACTGGGCAAAGCTGTCTGTTCATTGAAAAATGTGGACAGAGCAGAAAATTGCCTTTGTTGGTCCCTGAAGAAAATGAAATTAGAAAACCGCCATGATATGCTTCCATAAGCGCTAAAGAGACTCCACTTAGCAGCTTACCAGTGCGGGCATGTATCATCTGCTCCCCTTGAGGCCCCAGTGATGCTTCGGGCCCTGTTTGAAATAGAACTCATATCATTTAAGTGGTAGCTACATAACTTTTGAGAGATTTTTATTGCTCACCCTTTTTCAGCAAATGATTAGTTCTTATCTTACCCATCAAGACGTATACTGTATGTGTTGTAAAATATGCAGATGGAGTGCTTTTTTTTTTTTTTACCATAGCCTCCATACCTCAATGGAAACTAATACAATTGTACTTCAGGTTTACTGATGAAAACAATGCTATGTGCTTAACAGGATATTATAGTATTGCGTAACCTCAGTATTGAAATATTTGGTGTTGCAATGCAGGGAGTATTGTCAGTCTACATGTTTGAGTGCTTGAAAACCGAGGTTTGCACAACAGTAACACACAACCATTACACATACTGTACATCCCATGCTCATTGACCTTCAGCTAATATGCATATAATAAATGTTTTTGACTGCCTCATCACCAGTCATAAACTTAATGACAGGTAGGAAATCAAATGGGATTTTTTTATTATGGCAGCATCCGACGCAATGAACAGATTTTAGTGTCAACAGTTTTCCATGAAAACCATCTCCCAGCCTGTGTGCTCTTTTACCGTAATGGCTTAACTGTAAATGTATTTTTAATGAAGTTGCATATGCTCTGATTCCTCCTAATGAGACAATCTGCAATGTCCACTTGCTTGCTTCTTTCCTAGCTAGAGGCCACACTAATGAGTCTGAATATGACCACCCACAAGTAATATATATGCTGCACTGCAATATGAAAGCAATTGAAGACCATTCAAGCAGATTGTAAACAGCCACTTATACTTGACTGCCAAATGCCGCGATAATAGGATAGAAATGTGTGGAAGCAGGTTAAGTCAATGCCATTTTTCATACAGAAACAAAAGGCATTTTTCTCTGAAATATCGATCAATTTATGTCGCCGTGTCTTGTAGTATTGTTAATTTCATCCTTATGGTTTGGCAAAAGCAGACTTATAGTTATGTCAAAATCAATAAAATTCGAAGACCAAGGATGGCAGGAGACAGGAAAGGAACTGGAATTTATCTTCAAAACTTTGTCATATGACCAATGATCTTTTATTTTTTTGCAGATGTCTTTAAAACCTTCTTCCTGCAACCAACAAAATGCATCCATTTAAATTTTGCCAAAATGGAGGAAATCAATGTAAACTTCTATAAATTCAAAAATTCTTAATTATGACCCATTTTTCTCATGCCTCAGAATAATGTCACAGGTATATGTGCAACATTGACTATTTTCAGCTATGTCTACAACTGCTTATGTTGACCGGAATCAGTAAATCTGAGGGATGTCCACTGTATTGCATTTGTGAAGTTGACGGTATTAGTAGTGTATTTTCTTTAGAGGATTTTATGTTTTCAGAAGATTAATGTCGTCTGTGCACCCAGCAATTGTTGGCAACCAATGATGGGTGTACCCCACCCCTTGTGTGAAGTTAGTTGAGACAGGCTCCAGCTTACCTGCCATCCTTTTAAGGACAAGCGGTTTAGAAAGGCATGGATGGATGTTGTCTGTTACCCGGGTTGTAAACAATAATACAAATAATACTAACTGTTAAATAGGTTTGCTGGTTATCACATATCATACCGTATAACCTTTGTTAGTAAACACATTTTATATATTATGGTTAAGACAATTACATTTAGCATGGTCAGGGCACAGTAATAAAATATCTGTGAACAATATAGATAATCTACTTGCAGAAGACTGCAGTAGCAGGAGTGCTCGTATGCTGTCATGAGGCAAATGACCCATGATGTCCTTCATAGCAATCCCTGTAGAATTTTTCACTGCAAGAAAAAAAAAAGAAAAAAAACACCACACTAAAAAAAAGTAGGGGAAATTTGCATTTTCAAAAAGACTTGCCGCCAAGTCCGTGAATGCATCTAGACTGTCTTTTGACTGCTGATTGGATGAGCAAGGGAAGGAGGTGGGGGGTTGGCTAGTGTATGCAATGAAAAAAAGGGTGAAGGAGTTTGGTTGAATCTTGAATCTGAAACAAGTTACTGTGCAGTAAAATAAAACAATGTAATTAACGGGAGTATAGCATTATGTTTTATAACGAGAGCAGTCAAGCCAAGTCAGGTCGAGTCACTGCTTTTCGTCTGCAAGTAGTGTCAAGTCATACACATTTTTATTTGGCCAGTTTTACAGTTTCAGAGTTTAAAAACAAGAGTTATAAACTTTTAGACTTTTTTTTTATTACATATTTGACAACAAACAACTTGTAGGGTCAAAC
The DNA here is from genome assembly GCA_024372805.1 of Oostethus manadensis. Lineage (NCBI taxonomy): Eukaryota > Metazoa > Chordata > Actinopteri > Syngnathiformes > Syngnathidae > Oostethus > Oostethus manadensis. The sequence goes on along the minus strand of QODF01000117.1, from coordinate 844,284 downwards.
AGAGCTGAGTTTAAAAATAACAAAAACAAAACAATAAATACATGAAATATTAAATAATACAATTAGTTGTCCTGATAATTTAATTTAAATTTACGAGATTAAAAGTGGTAATTTTATGTGTCATACGTGTCCGAGGGAAACTACAGCATAGTTCTTCAGTGGGGAGGGGAACTTCCCTCTGGCTTCAGACAAGCTTTTATTGATCCATCTTATTCCTTGCCCCCATTGGGTCAGTGACACACTCTTTGAATGATAGAGGAGTGATAACTCTTGAAGATTTCAATATAAAATATAATTTACATGAAAGCAAAAAAAAGAGTTCCAAAATTTTTTGAAAGCCATTCCCCAAATATTTTATCAACAACACTTATTCTTTTTCAGAATCCTACCAACAGAACTCCTGAACTTCCCAGTTTGTTAATCAATGGGTTAGATATTATTGGCAGCAGACATATCAATTCTAAAATTAGAAAACTCCTTGCCGATGCTTCATTTCCTTATATTTTCAACCCAAACTCAATTTCACAATTATTTTCCAAGGATCAAAAGGAAAAAAATATAAACAAACATCCACAAAATCTTTATGTGACTTTTTTCCGGCTTATCCGTGTTGTGTTCTGCCAGATTGCGGCAAAGTGAGCGCATGCGTAAAATAAAGCAGCCGAAAGCCGAGTTATTAAAATACAGTCATACAGGTATATTTTGGATATTTGAAAAAAAAACCCAAAGTGTTAAACCAAAAAAAAGTAATTTCGAATCAATCAGCTCAAGTCCGAGTTAAGTCTCAAGTCAAGAACATCAAGTCAAAGTCAAGTCGAGCCTCCCATCTCTGCCGACCCCTGATATAGATTGACAGATTGTTACTATTTTGTAGAATCACCAAAAAGCTTCACTGTAAAGAACACTGCTGATCAAAATTATGAGACAATATAAAAAAAATTGCAAGCATTTACATTCAGACTCTTGAATCTCAACAAAGTTCTAAGTAGAGCTTCAAAATGCAAAAATAATATATGGGAGTGAGAGAAAAAATATGATTAAGCAATTTACAACAATCAACTATTAAAGAAAATAGGTGGTTCATCAGTTGTCAAAAGACCACAACCTTTAAAAGCCAAAATATTTAAAAATAGGTCAATCAGTTTCTGCTGGTGCTATATCAGAAATGTGCATTTAATGTCATGTTCTGTCGGGATTTCACACTGTCCTGATCTTTCGATGGCAAAGAAAAAAACTGTCTCTCTTTGAATGCTGTCGAATTGTTGAGCTGCAAAAGCAAGGCATTTCGCTACATGCCATTGCTGCTGAGGTTGGACACGGTAAGACAAGTCATTTGAAACTTCATAAAACATCCTTGGGGTTATGGAACAAAAAGTCAAGTGCCATACCCCAACATATGAAACTGGCCCTGAGCTGGAGGAGCTCATTGGCTAACCATCAAGACACAGGACGATCTTTGGACCACAAGGAGGTTGTTACTGGTGCTGAGTCCAGTTGAATAACCATTCAACCTAATCTGCAAGAGAAGACTTAAAAAAATTAAAAAAACATCTTCAAAGGCCTCGTCTTCTTTTGCCCGTTTGGAATTTACACAAGAGCAAATACAATTTATTTGAAAGATGAAAAAAAAGTTGAATTCTCTGATGAAAAATGTAATCTTGATAGCTTCCGATAGTACTAGCATGACAAGGAGCACAGTGGAGGGGACGCCATCATGATCTTAGCTTTCATTGGGCCAATTCAGTTTGTGCATCGGTGTCAAACGGCAGATGGCTATGTGAAGACTTTGCAGGGGGCATCCCTCTGAAGTCCCTTGTTTTGGTGGTAATGACTGGCCTTGCCAACAGGACATCACTGCAGCTCACGATACGCACCTGACAAAAGACTTCTTCCAGTGGAATAACCTCACTCTTTTGGAGTATCTTGTGTGTTCCCCTGATCTAAATCCAAATTAAAACATGGCAAAGGAAGTTTACAAAAAATGTAGATTTGTTGAACACTGGCAGCAAGCATACCCAAACCACTTTTTGAGGTGATTACCAAGAATGGTGCAGGTTTTACGTTTCTTTCAAAACACATGATACAATTCATAATGGATTCAATCATAATGATCTGGCCCAATTGCAGCAAAGTAGCGCATAATATGACATGACCACATAGTTGGTATAGGATTATTTAGCTGCAATGTGTGTTATTCCAGAAGACCCGTTTTTTTCTACCTACTGTATGTTCTGTGGAAAACTTCAGCCTGTATTTTTCGTGAACTTCATATCCCAATGGATGGATGCTACAAAACCATAGGAAACAGTTTTAATTGAAACTGTTTTTGTGTGACTAAACAGTAATGTACCAATTCCTCCACTATGTACAGCAGCTGTACTCCTGTTGGAAGTATTCTCTCAAACTGGAAGTATTAGACTATTTAAAGGGTGTCCAATATCATACATTGTGGTCATCTATGACCATGCATTGGAAGTTTTTACTCTCTACTAATATTATAGCAGCACAGATGGAAAGCAAACATTTGGCTGAAGAAGAAAGCCTGGCACAATAATTGTTAGGTGCACTAATACCCCGCGCTAATCCACCTCTGCATAAAGGAAACAGTCTTCTTTTAGCTCAAATACTTGCCAAATTCAGAAAGCATATGAGCCAACTGCTGAAACATACACAATAATATAAAAATAATATGTTTTTTAAAACCAAAGAAATGTAAAGGTAGTGAATTCCAAGACAGAGTTGTAGGTTAGACAATAATCATGTTTCCAGTGGCATTATAGCATACAAATAGGCAAAAACTTGAAAATTAATCTCAAAGTGTAAAGTGTAAATAGTGTACTCCCAAGAAATGAATCTGGGTAAGGAATTACATCGTTTTGAATGCGACTCAATGATGTCAGTGGCTCATGCTGCCTTGCCTGACAATAAGCTCATTATCAAGGTGTCCTTAGATTTCTCATGGGCATCTGTATGTGGCTGCTGATCGAATACTAAAGAGCGCTGATATATAAATTGGCTACCTAATTCCCGTTTGAGTTGCTGGGAGGATGTGGAATGTTGGGTTCACAAAAGGAGGACAGTAGAACAGGTGGCAGAGACAGTGGAGCAGGCGTGGTGGTATCAACAGTCTGATCTTGATTGATCTTCTTTCACTTATCTGGGGGTCAGGGTCAGGCAGAAACCTAAGCAGAGAAGCCAAAACTGCCCTCTCCCAGGCTGGTTCCGGAGTCCACGGCGGGCCTCAAGGTGAGTCTAACTATATCTAGCGTGAACTACTTCAGATTGCGCACCAACTCAGACTCCTTCCACACCTGAGAAGTGACATTCCACATTCCACAGAGCTAGCTTCTCCAGCCAAGGATTGGACATCTAAAGTCTCCGCTTTTGGCTGCCACCCAGCTCACTTTGCACCCAACTCCTTTGGCTCTTCCTATCGCCAGGTCAGGCGCGCTGGGTGCAGGCGCAGCTACCACACTCTTGCCATCATCTCCATCACCTCCAGGCCTGGCTCCAAAGGGGGGCCCAGGTGACCTGTGTCTCTCGTTTAGGGGTTTAAGAAAAAAAAACAACACAAAACAGAAATCTTAAACACTTTCCCAATTAAAGGTATGATATCAACAAACTACAGGAACTACAGTTCCAGGTATAATGAGTGTAGTTATCATGTCTGTGCAGGTGTATTGCAACTATGTTCTTTATTCTTTCCAGTATGATTCTATTGAAACCCTTTTTCTTCAAGGTAATCTCTCTGTATTTGGCAGATGAGCTGAGGTCTCTTTTCTCTGATAGCGTGACTAGGCAGCCTTTGTTGGGTTGGTGCGTCTCATTTGGTTTCCCTCCCCATTCAGTGGTTTTACATCCTTATTTTTCACAGGTTTTTCTGGCTTGCTAAATTTCAGTGTGAACAGTACAATACCAGTTTTTTCAAATGCGGTCTCATTTGTATGTGGATATAAATCAGATATGCATGCGATGCGACTGCAGTATGAACGCTCAGGTCATATAGCCGACAAATAGTTTAAAGGTTCTCACCGATGTTGCCAATCATAAAAATGTGTGGTTTATCCTGCAAGACTTACATAAAAGGTATTCACCGATGTAGGCAAAAGTTCTTCTCATCCTATTTTTTTTATAAGATGTTAGTGAAGCAGCTCTTTGCAGTGTCTCATCCTTCCACCCACACGCACCTTGGAACAGACGTGGCAACAAGTTGTCTACAAACTTTCATACCAAAATCCTTGCCATCTTTCTTCTTAATCTTCACGCAGAATTGTTTGGTTGAGAAAATAATTGACTGCCGTTGCATAAAATCCTTGAAATCGCCACAAATGCGCTGATGACTGCACGCTAGTAATGCGCGGATCGATACTCATTCATTCATTTTCCGTACCGCTTATCCTCATTAGGGTCACGGGGATGCTGGAGCCTATCCCAGCTGGCTTTGGGCGAGAGGCGGGGTACACCCTGGACTGGTCGCCAGTCAATCGCAGGGCACATGTAGACAAACAACCATTCACACTCACATTCATACATATGGACAATTTAGTGTCGCCAATTAACCTAACATGCATGTTTTTGGAATGTGGAAGGAAACCGGAGTACCCAGAGAAAACCCACGCACGCACGGGGAGAACATGCAAACTCCACACAGAGATGCCCAATGGAGATTTGAAGCCAGGTCTTCCAGATCTCCTGACTGTGTGGCCAATGTGCTAACCACTCAGCCACCGTGCGGCGCGGATCGATACTGAAGTGTTAAACTCTGCTATACCAGCTCTTCGTGCTAAAGTTGATTCTGAAATCAAAATAGTGATGCTTTGACACTTCAGATATCTAATTTTGTATTTTGTTTTTTTTGATGGTGCATATCAGCTTGGTTATATCGTAAACCACCCCACTACATCAATATACTTAGTTTATTATTAATCAATAAATGACTATGATGTCTTGTATTCTTTATGCTATGATTTGAAATACTGTACATTACATATACTGCTATCCGCATCACTAGAGCACACACACGGCAGCGATCTTTACTTCTCTAAACACACTGAAATGCGAATGATGTTGTGCTTATGCGAATGCAGGCCACATCAGAATCAGAATCAGAAAAAACTTTATTGCCATTGTAAGTGAACAATTCACGAACTAGGAACTTTCTTTGGCGACTCATGTGGCCTAATACGGCTTTACAAGGCCTCTTTCACTGCTTCCCATCTGTCTTCTATCTTCTTCCAGCAGCTCGTCCAGCACTTAATACTTGTTGGAGAGTGTCATGCAGCTTGAACTCCTCCAGCTAGTTTGTGCATTCCTATTAGGGATGAGTGAGTACACCACTACCTATATCTGTCTGTTCACCCATCTAAATGAACTGTATTCGTATCTGCACTCGGTGTGGGCTGGGCATAAACCCAAGGTGAGTGTTGCTTATATGTGTGTAAGTCATCTGTAATTAATTATTTTTAATGATCTGTGTGAAGTTGATGATTCATGCAAACATTCAGCGATGGCAAACAGGGAAATCATCAGTCATAATAAAATACATTTATTAGTATTTTTCTCAAAAGCACCACGTTCAGTACTACTTTCCTGTCTACAGTGTACCTTCTTTTGAGTTTTTGTTTGAGGCGCCTATTGAGATATGATGATCTGAAGCAATATCTGTTCCTTGCATAACATGTATATACTGCAGTGATCTCCTGAATGGCTTGCTTGTACAGAAGCAGAAACTTTCATACACCTTGTTTGCCTTCCATGATTCTAAGACGATGGTAGTTCTGGTCAGAAATAGATATTCTTTTACTAGCAGCTTCATAAGTCCTCCTGCTAAAAAAACTTTCTTCTCATCCTAATCAGGATGGTCAAAAAACTAAAACTACTAGATGTCCTTACAAGTCAATCTACAGTTACCTGCCTTAGTCAGGTCACAGTAAGGTTGCATCAAGGCTTCTAGACTTTTTGTTTGTCGATAGCATTTCAATGTTAATCCAAACCACCTCTGGTGGACACACCCACCTGAACATAATTTGTAATTAGATATGATATGCCTTCAACAGGCCGCACGGTAGTCAAGTGGTTAGCATGTTGGCTTCACAGTCAGGAGATCTGGTTTTGAATCTCCGTTGGGCATCTCTGTGTGTTTCCTCCCACATTCCAACACATGCATTTTAGGTTAATTGGCGACTCTAAATTGCCCATAGGTATGAATTTGCTTGTCTGCTCTGCAACTGACTGGCGACCAGTCCAGGGTGTACCCCGCCTCTCGCCCAAAGTCAGCCGGGATAGACTCCAGCATAGCCCCGCGACCCTAAAGAGGATAAGTGGCATAGAAAATGGATGAATGGATGTCTGCAACAAACAAGAATTCAACCTTTCCAAATCGAAAAGCATTGAGTAACAATTTGAATGACTTCAACTGATATCAGTTCATTAAAATGCAACACAGTGAAACAATCCTGCTCTGCAAAGCTTTTGATGCAAACAATCTTGATAAGCCTATATAATACAATAAGCCACTGTGATAACATTGTGTACTGCTTGAAGATATTGGCTATCTCCAAACCTCATTTTATTAAAAATGCTTAATGTCAGTAATTTAAAACGCAAACCTGGATTTAAAACATGAAAATAAGCTCAGTTCACTTGATAAAAGCCTATGCTAAATTGCAATAGCACATTCTTGTCCTTCCAGTATTTCTTTATTTTTTGTAATATTTTCCAACATAATTATTAGTGTCAGGTTTGCATTGTACTGTGGAGCACCACACATTCATGGTTCATAGCCCCTGCAGGTTTTTGGTCCAAAAAATATTTTTTCACTTTTATTTTTCCTCTGAAAAGCACATATTTTTTTAGCAGGAAACACATCTCATTCACCGTAGCCGGTAATAATTTATACATGCCTTATAATACGGGGCTGCACAGAGGCCTCGTGGTCAGCATGTCAGGAGGTCATTTTTGACTTATTGTATTTTGAGCCACACAAAATAAAAGTAGAATAGCAGTCAGAGAGCGCAGACCTCCACCAAGCGCCATAGTTCCCCCCATGTTGTGATGCACACCAAACTAGCAATACATTTTTTGAATCAGTATTTTGTACAACCTGTTGGAAACTTGTCCTGTATTTTTTTCCAAGTGCTCTGACCATTTTGTAGCCTTATGTACACAAATATACAGTATACATACTGTATACATGGTCCTATCTCGCAATGTTAGGAATCATTAAAAAAAATCTTCAAAAATTAATCAGTTCTTCCATATCCCATTTCTGACAATTCCTGAAAATGTATTCCATATCCATTCAGAAATCGTTTTGAACACAGACAAATAGATAAAGGCTGGCAAAAACATAATCTCTACGCTGCGCTTGCACTTTGCCGAGGTAACTGTACAGTAGAGTGAAGAAAAAACTTGAATAAGTATATGTATATGTACTTGTATTATTATAAATTTGTTATACACTGTACATCTTTTCATGTGTCATTACTCAACATATCAATCATTTATTGACTAATTCTTGTATTTACTGTATAAATAATTGTTATGCAAACATGAGAGTTGCGATTAATAAATACTGTACATCCTGTTAGATTGTAACTCCCCTCTCTCTGTGTAAAGAGCTCTTGAATATTTGTAGGAAGGATATTTTCACTGGCTTTATATAAAATCTGTGTGGGTTTGTAAAAGCCCATAATTTTTATGTTTTTGTCTTTAGGCTTCACTGATAATGTGATTTCATCAAGCCTTGCGATTTTGCACTTTGAATTAATCTGTCCTTGAACGCATCATCGTTACTGTAAAAGTGATACATACATACAAGTTACAAGTTATACATTTCACTTTTACAGCAAAAATGGTGATCTTAAACTTCAGTGCTAATATTTTTTGTCACGCGTTGAAATTCCACGCTTTGTCCGGTCGTCCACCATTTTTGCTGTAATGGTGGAAAAGACGTGGACTTGTAGAACAACACATGTACCCCACAATTTTTACAGTATGTAAAGACCACCTATTATTGCACGTGTTATTATTTTAAACTTAGGATGAATAATGTGAGTTTTTTTAATAGTCACTTTATTGTGAATGTTGGTCCAAAAGGCATGAGAACGTCAACGTCAAGCTAGCAGGAGGGTTTGGAGGGGGTGGAGCGAGCAGCCATGTGTCAAAAATAGACATTTTTTGGGTGTTTCAGTTACTCGCAATTTTTGTCGTAGAATTACTGGGTTTTTGCAATTCGCTGGTGGTCTGGTACTGCATCATACGGACAGTTTAGATATTTTGGTTTCCTATCTACATTTAGTTTAAAAATGCAGTGTTGTTTAATGCCACTGCAAACTACAACCTCAATAATAAACAGCTTTTTTTTCTTGCAGCTTAAAAAAAAATCTAATTTTTTGAGTTTGTGGTTTTTATAAGCTGAAAATGTAAATCAGCAAAGTTACAACAGGGAACTGCTTGAGATATATCAATTTGCGTGTAATGGCTCAACAAAATTTGTTTCTTTCATCTTTTACGTTAAATTGTCAAAACAAAACAACTTTTACTTGATATTCAAATTTTTTGAGCAGTTCTGTATTTGTAAGAAGAAAGTGAATCAGTTTTGCAATTGTAGCCTTTTTTGGTAATGCAACGGCAAGATGACTGAAAACAGAAGTGAAACATTTGACTCAGATCGTTTACATGAGGCTGGAAAAATGTAAGGGATATGCTAGCATGTTGCGTCAGAGATATTTTATTCCCCTCTCTACTCTTTATACTGTAATGTTGTTGACACTGCGTTATCACACTTCCCGATTCTGCCATTGCATATGTTCTGCTTCTGTTGGTAAAGGCCAAACTATACAACTGTATTCCAGGATGACCAAGGAAAGGAAGAGATCAACACAGTGGAGCTTCCATTGCATTTGTGCAGAAATGTCCATTTATATTCAGCAATAGCTCTTGACATTCATCATGCTGCAATCATTTAGAAAGACACAACCCAAAAAGAACTCTCTGTGGCTTTGACCTGCTTTTAAACTTGTCCTTGTCGGCCGAGAAGAAAAATTAAGTTATTATGTGAGAATGGCTTCTCTATTATGTGAGAATGTGATCACAGTCAACTCTTTAGCATGTAACTTCACTAAGATCAAACCAAAGTACCCTAATTGCCGCTTTTATAAAGCATCAAAACTCTCAATGCTCTGCTTTTCGCTCACCCCTATCTCATTCTGCTGCATGGATTTTAAATCCCATCCCACGGCACATCACAAGCCAAGTGAATTCCAATAACCTGTGAATACAATTTAAAAGAATGCCTGCTTTCATAACATTTTAGATGCGGACTTACCAAACGTACACTAATCTAAAAACATGCAAATAAGGTCTGTGACTATGAACACAGTCAACCATTGCAGTGTTTAAGTAATTGCTTGTACAGTATGTAGTGAAGAGACTTTTCAAACAAGCTTCTGTTGTGTAAGGCAAAGCCAACTGGAAAATGCGCTTCCATTTCAGTCAACACTTAAATCCAAATTCAGCTAAGAATCTGTTTTATAACAGATGATGAATGTGGTGCTGACTGCAATCAAAACATGTCCAAACTGTCAGTGTGTCAGTTTAATTTCAAACCTGTGCTGGCGTTTTACTGACATGGCACCATGTTTTATGCAGAGAACTCCCTTGACAATGTTTTTTTTCTCTTTTATGCACAATGAAAGAAGACAGTTTACAGAGAAACAAAACAGTCAATTAGGGAACAGACAGTAATGTTTTTGCTGAAGTGGTTTTTCCTTGTCACCTTCTGAAGTATTTTACGTCTATGAATGCCTTTGAACAACCTGTATTTGTAGTTGTTAATTCAGTCAACTAATAATTCAAACACTTGTTGTTTAATTGTGTTTTTAGATGTAAAATTACACCATTAATTGTTCTTGAGAAAAATCTTTTGCTGATATTTTGATTGATAAACAGTTTTGAATATGCATAGAATTTTGCAGCAGCGTTAACATTGAGAAATTCATCACTCATCACATATGGTGTATGGGCAGGAAACACACTACAGGACACAAGACTACAGGGTAGAGTGCAAACAAACTAACAACAATATCATCAGGGAATGCACTTTTTCCCATTTTTTACCTCCTCCTCCCTTTGTAGGTTCTCAATAAATGTATAATATAGCTAAATAGTGCACTTTCAAAACTGATTGTAAGCTGAAAGCCTGGAAATAACCCTGTCTAAACCAGGTTATGAGTTTAGGCTAAGTTATCACGGAAATACAGCTGCTTTCAAAGAGATATACCTTCCTGCAACAGCCAAGTCCGACTTTCCACTCGACACAGCTTCCTAACCCACTAAACTCGCTTTGCAGAATATGCCCCCAGGTCACTCAAACCCCAAAACAACGGCATCTATGTCTATTACCAAAACATCAAAGTTAGAATGTGTGGAAATTCAATCACCAGTTTCATGAAATTCAATGCTTAAGAGCAGTGATTCTTAAAAGTTGGTTGTGGGTCTCATATTCTAAAGATGTTTTTATGCAGCAGGGTGCTGTCTATTAATATTCCTGTAGGTGACAACAACCCGCTGTAGTGCTATTTGAAACCTGGGACTCTAATTTCATAGACCAGGCGCAGGTACACCTTCGCTTGCGCCTCGCCAGTGGACGTGTTTTAGGCGGAGTTTGCAATTTCGTGCCAGGCGCAGCTTGCCGTAAGTACGCCTTCGTCCCTCCTACCGGTGCAAGTCGGAAAGAGGGAGGAGAGAAGGCATGACTGGGTTTAACACAGCCGGGTAAAATCCTCACCGGTCAAATGAGCTCCTCTCCTCACCTTTAAATGCACCGCTGGCAAAGTGAATTGCAAGTTTTGTTGAATACGGATAAAGACAGCGGAGGACGGACAAACTTCCCCACAGACGAAAAGTGATGTTTTGGTCTGGGAGGTCCAAGCTCACAGTGGCCGAATATATGGTCACACGAGCAGACCTCCACAGGCTGATGATGCAAAAGTGGCCTGTTAAGTATCGTAAATCAGGTTTGCCCTGACGTACTGAGAACCCACGAAATTAGAGCACTTGATGTCATAAAAGAAGACCAATGTTTGTTAGTAGTCTACTGAAGTTGAATGTGTTAGTCCTGTCTCTTGTTGCGCCTTAGAACATGTTTACCTGCATGTAAGTATTTTATGCTTATTATGAATACCAGCTGTTGAGGTAGAATCTTTGTTATCTATGTCATTGTTTCATATGGTATAAGTATTGGGAATCACCATGCATCGCTAATGCTAATTTTAACTGCATACATGAGATTCATTCATTAATTTTCTATGCCGCTTATCCTCATTAGGGTCGCGGGTATGCTGGAGCCTATCCCAGCTGGCTTTGGGCGAGAGGCGGGGTACACCCTGGACTGGTCGCCAACCAATCGCAGGGCACATATAGACAAACAAACATTCACACTCACATTTACACTCTAATGGACAATTTAGGGTCACCAATTAACCTAACATGCATGTGTTTGGAATGTGGGAGGAAACCAGAGTACCCGGAGAAAACCCACACACGCACGGGGAGAACATGCAAACTCCACACAGAGATGCCCAACGGAGATTTGAACCCAGGTCTTCCAGATCTCCTGACTGTGTGGCCAATGTGCTAACCACTCATCCACCGTGCGGCCAAGTTATAAATTGACATGCTTTATTTTTCTATGGTCAGTGCTTCAAGGTAAAGGCTTTGAAAAGGAACTCAACGGTCGTCTTTATTGAGAACCTGTTAGAAGTTGAGTCCAAACCTTTTAAAAAAATGTCTTGTTATCATCGCAATAGTTGGATATGTTGTGTATATGCATGCAGGTTTACATGTGTTTGTGAGTCCCACACACTCCCACTCAGCCACACACAAACACTCTGTGTGGCACTGTCGTCAGCCACCCATGACGCTCCAGCCAATAAAGTTCATTATCGATATACTCTACTTATTTAGCATCACAGAGACTCAAATCAATAATTACGGCAAGGACTATAATTTGACATACGGTAAGTCAAGGCACCAGACTGTATCTTCATTGTCATCACAGTTTTTCTGAAGTTGGCCAGCATGGCGACATCATTGAGGGGGCCTCCTCTATAATCAGTGTTGAAAAGCAGAGGAAAGTCATATTGATTATCTGCCAGCTTCTTGTCATGAGAAAGGGGTGATATGTGTGAATGACATCTTGTGTGTTGAATTTCATATATATATATAATATGTGTACATTTAGATGTAGGAAATGTATGCAACAACACAATCCTGTTCCTATTACAGACTTGTCATGGGAGGTTGATGACATTACAAAAAAGGCTACAAATTTCCTGGCTTGAAGTGATGAAATATTTTTCATTGGCTCCAGTTGCTATTGCGTCCTTAACGAAGGATGAGCAGTATGGAAAATGGGTTAATACTGCACTGGAAGAGCTTTTGTTGCCAGTGAAACACGCGCAGCAAAGGGCTCATCTGTACTGAAGCTGCTTACCAGTATGTTGGAAAAGACAGCAATTTCCAATGTTTGCATTTCGCTTGAATTTTGTAAATGAAGGTGCACATTGCATGGATCTAAATTGGATTTTGCTGTTGGCAGTGGCTGTTTAGAAATATCCAAACACAGGAACACTCTGAATAGCATCTGCATGGCAACATTGTTCACACTTGTGTTACCCCAATTAGTTAATTTACAGGAAACTATAAAGACGACATTCCCTTCCTTTAGTTAGTTGTTCTTTCATTTATCATGTTTTATATGCGTTGGGATATTTGTATTAAAATCCTTAGTTTGAGTTTTGATAGCTCGGTCTCTGATGCTGTGCAGCATTGGAGGGAGTTGTGGCTGGACTACCCAGCAAATTGTTGCTAAAGGTTACGAGTTCGTTCTTAATGTTGGTGTAGTAGTAGTGGTTTACACATTTAACCTACCCGTTACGTGCTGTGCTGGTATTTAGTCATACTCTCAATCTCTTTAACGACCCTCTTTCCATTTCACTGTTACCAAGGTCCTTCAGCTTGTTGTTTTTTATTAACAACCATTACTTTCATATTATTGCAAGCCTAAGATGACTGACAGGAGTGCCAAAATGACAAAGAAATACATGTGGAAATATAAAGAGAATAATAAAAAAAATGTGGTCATATTCTTTATTCATTTTGTTGTTACTTTTTCTATGTTGTCTTTGTTTGTTCCATTTTGCTGTTTATTTTCCTGTTTTTTCTTTGTCTTTTCCTTTTGCGGTCTGTCATTCTTTGGGTGTGACCAGGATGGACAGGATCAGGAATGAGCACATCAGAGGGACAGCACATGTTAGAGGTTTCAGAGATAAACTCCGAGAGGCCAGACTGAGATGGTTTGGACATGTCCGTAGGAGAAAGAGTGAATATAATGGTGGAAGGATGCTGAGCTTTGAACTGCCAGGCAGGAGGCCTAAAGGAAGACCAAGGAGGAGGTTTATGGATGTAGTGGAAGGGGACATGAAGGTAGTTGGTGCGAGAGAGGAGGATTGCTTTTTCTGAATTCTCTTTGTTTTTTCCGTTTTGCCGTTTCTTTCCTGTTTTGTCTTTGTCTTTTCCTTTTGCGCTCTGTCATTGCATTTACCGGATGGCTCAAACTGGCGACAAAAGGCAAATGCAATACATTGCTGTGGGCGGGTCCTCCTGCTTGGGTGACGAGTTCCATCCAGGTTGTTAGCTGCTATTCTCTGCAGCTTTGATATGGACTCCATCATAAAAAGTTTGCGCATGGTGGCGTGATGTTACTTCCTGTCCGTCACCCTCTTCAAGTAACCTGAGCTATACTTAAACATAGCTACTACATAGTCACTGCAAGCAGGAATTTTGTGATCCGGTATTGACCAGTCACCACGGCAGAAGGTCCATGTATTGCATTTGCCTTTTGTCGCCAGTTTGAGCCATCGGGTAAATGCAATGACAGAGCGCAAAAGGAAAAGACAAAGACAAAACAGGAAAGAAACGGCAAAACGGAAAAAACAAAGAGAATTCAGTAAAAGCAATCCTCCTCTCTCGCACCAACAACCTTCATGTCCCCTTCCACTACATCCATAAATCTCCTCCTTGGTCTTCCTTTAGGCCTCCTGCCTGGCAGTTCAAAGCTCAGCATCCTTCCACCAATATATTCACTCTTTCTCCTACGGACACGTCCAAACCATCTCAGTCTGGCCTCTCTGAGTTTATCTCTGAAACCTCTAACATGTGCTGTCCCTCTGATGTGCTCATTCCTGATCCTGTCCATCCTGGTCACACCCAAAGAAAACCTCAGCACCTCCATCTCTGCTACCTCCAGCTCTGCCTGCTGTCTATACCTATGTGCCACTGTCTCTAAACCAAACAACATCGCTGGTCTCACCACAGTTTTGTACACCTTTCTGTACTGAGCTGAAACTCTTTTTTTCCCCAAGCATTGCAGCCTGCCTGGGCACGCTTCTTCACCTCTTTTCCAAACTCTCCATTGCTCTGGACTGTTAACTCTAAGTGCTTAAAATCCTCCACCCTGATGGACCACATTTGTATATTTTTGTATTATTGACTCCTGCAATTCCATAAAGATCACCATAATGTCATACTGTCGCATGTTATTGATACTGATACTACCTTCAGTATCGAAGGATCGATAATTGGATCAATCCTCCCTAATTTCCCTTTAAAAAGAAATTGGTTTATATGTTACCATTATATCTCCACATGTGTAGGGGTCTCCTCCATTCCTCTTCTGTCTTCCATTATTCAAGTTGCAACCAAACGGAGGAGGTGGAGGCTGAGCGCCCAGTGACGTCATCGGGCATGAGGAGGGAGGAAGAGAAGAGAGGAAGAGGCGAGAGGAAGAGGAGGGCAGCGACAGTGTTGGATGTGACCGGCGAGCAGGGCAGGAGACGCCGGAGAGCTGAGCTTGTTTTTCCTCGGAATACTTGTTTGGGACTTGTACGTGTTCCGCTGTGAGTAACGACGACCCTCTTTGTCCGCCTTTCATTTACTTACCGCTCCCCCGCCGACGTTTTCTTCGACTTGTGTATCTTCTGTTTTCGGTTTTGTCTGCTGGACAGTCAAAAAAAAAAGTGGCAAGCTGACATTGTTGCTGTCCGCCTGCGCTAGTTTGTTACTGAATAGCTGAAGTCCCTTCTAACTTAGTTGCGCAAGTCCTGGCAAGGTGGCCTTAAAGCTGCAGACGGCGTGTCGACTTCGTCTGGAAGCCCAGGAAACAGAGGGAGAAAAGGGTACTCTCAGGATACGACTGTGTGCATGTTGCGGAGCGCCGAGTTCATGTCAAAATCCGTGACAGCAGCTCAGGAAGATGATGTTACGCATTTAACTTGAAAGCAACGGTATTTATGCAAGTGAATCCCATTTTTCATCAGCCTACACATGGAAATAAAGGAAATAATAATAAGGGGACATACCCACTTACTTACAAGTCATCCCTCTTGTTTCATGGTTGAATAAGGCCTGTTGTTGTTTTTATTTGAGCAAATATTACGGATTTTATGCCTAAATTAAACATTTGCAAGCATAAAAAATGACTAAATGAACTATAATACAAATATAAGACATTCAAAAGACACATTCATGGATTTGGAAGAAGTGTAGTATACCACACTGGTCACTAGGTGTCAGCAATGTTACTGTAATGTTTGATGCTACAAGGATCAGAGTTGCTTGCCGGAGCAACAGGGTTTATAGCAGGGTTGAATTATTTCAAACAATACTCCCCAATAAAGTCCCAAATAAAAGGCAGGCTACTTTTGCCTATGAAAAGCTGAAACTGAACTCTCACCCTGTCCGCCTCTCTTTCAGGTCCCCTAGGGAACACGTTTATAGCATGCAGAAGTTGTATTACTTATTTTCTCTTATTGTGTCTACTATATTGGGTAATTTGAGTACAAATGCGATAATAGGGGTTATTTAGTGTTTAGAGGGCTCTAATAATTAGTTTTAAAAAAACATACAGCGGTACCTTGACTTATGAGTGCATTACCTTACGAGTTTTTTGACATACAAGCCGTTATGCAGACAACATTTTGCTTTTATTAGTTTTGATGTGACTTACGATTGTACAAACATCTATTAAAACCCTATCCAGACAAAGACGACCCGAGGCTTAAACGCACAATTACTTAATGAAACCCGCGCTTCATCCATACAAAGGGTCTGTAAACGAACACTTTTGAAACCGGGTCCCAGAGTGGAAAAATGTGAAGACGCCGTTAGCGTCTGCATAGCTCCATAGTTCCGGCCTGGCCCCAGCTTCTATGAAAATGCTTGTCATAGTTCCACCCCTTTACAGACACGCATGCGCTAAAACTGCAAACACGGAAGCAACAATGGCGCCGTACAGTGTTTTGTTTTTGTTTACGAGCCTAATGAGGATAAGCAGCATGGAAAATGCATGGATAGATAGAATTATTTAGTGTAGCGTACATTAGTACCAATAAGAAATCTCACTCCGACCTCCTCCATCACTCTCCTACACCTCCGCCAACATCTCCATCTGCTCCTCAAGGTAAAGTACACTTTAGAAAACATGTTTATTTCTTTACACTTTCTTTATTTCTTTTATTTATTATGTTTTAGTATACGTTTTTTTTATACATTATTTCACTCAATATACATTATTGAGTGACATAAGAATGACAGTGTCATTCTTATTCAAAAACATATAAACAATAAAAAATGGTGTGGTTTTTGAGGGCACTGGAACCAATTACTGGCATTTACATTATTTCTTACGGGGAAAATTGTTCTGACATACGAGTAAATCGAGTTATGAGCTAAGTCTGGGAAAAAATTAAACATGTAAGTCAAAGTACCAGTGTATTTAGGAGGCCATAAACCGATTTTCTATGCTCATACTAGAAACATGTTTAATGATGAATAAGGAATCCTACTTTTCCGAAGTTCACTCATCACGGTTTGGTCTAGAAGCAATTAACCACAATAAGCGAGAGATTACTGTATACACGTTACATTCCACATCTCCCAGCGAATGGACAACAGTGTCTGTTTTAAACACAGGGCTTCCCTCCAAACCCTCCTGCCAGGTTGATGTTCTTTGATTTCGGATCAGGATTATCCAACACAAGTGACTGTTGTAATTATTCAGCTCTCTCTCTCGCCATTCCGCGCTACCAACGGAAGCTAACAAGCTAAATGCTAAATCAAGTTTTAAGCTTTGAAAATACCTCACACATGTACTAAGCACATTTTCAATTGTATAAAGGTTTAGGTACTCGGCACTAATGAATGCTAACGATGATTGATAGACAGACACACATCTCCTAGCACCTATGATGCCTTCAAGGACCATCTCAAAGCTGGACAAAAAACATGATCAGTGAAGCATAAAGACAAACATGTAAGAATTGTGGGCTTTTTTAACAGTGGAATGCTGTACTTTTTGTCTGTACTACTACATATTTATAAATGATTTCCTTACGTTTCCTACTTTCCAACAGTATAAATGAAATGGATGAGAGTAAGGAAAAAAAAAGGGAAAATATGTACTTTACCGTCTTTGAATTTGCAAGGCTATTAATCTGAATTAAGAATGTGCGGTTATACATTGTACCTGTTAAAGTATAGCATTTATCTCTTTAAAAGGATCGTTCATACAAAGTGTTTGCTCTGCTCGTAAGGTTGGCCTGTCAATTTTTGCTGATTTTCACTCATGCTATGTTGGTTTTCCTCGCATTTGGTGACATATGTGGTATTTTGTTGAGATGGTGCAGCCGGCATTGGTGTGTTGCATGTACTGTATTGTCCAGAATATTTTGGCAGACCTTTTTAAAAGAACAACCCCCCCCCCC
>QODF01000117.1:713091-822525 GCA_024372805.1 Oostethus manadensis | reverse complement strand
AACTTTCTGCAAAGACTTCATCCATCAACAAGATCATCCAGTGACTGATAACATCTTCGCTCTGAATCCATGTACACCATTTCTCACTGTCACCCAAAGCTTCATCTTTCCATTTTGAGTGGTTTGATATCAGCAAGCGTGTTCGCTCTGTGCACGGTGGTGGGAAACATGAAAGAGTGTTTAATCCACTAAGACTCTGCATTTGTTACTTGTGGATAATTAAAACGGCAAGATTAGAGGGCGGCTGTTGACTGCCTTCCTCAGCGTTATCGTGATTACATCAAAAGAAAAAAAGCTTTAAATAAGTTAAGTGCCTGCCAGTATCTTGCCTGTGTCAAGATAATTAATATTTGTGTGCTGCCTGCCTAATGTCTTAACGCGTCATCTGGAATATGCTGTGTGGCTCAATCAATTGTCAAGGGTAGTGCTGACACCCCAAGAAAAGCAGCAAAAGTGTGCCGTGGAAAGCAGTAGCACAGTCAGCACCGAGCTTTTTGGCCACTGACATTGTGTTTCAGCCTTTGATGCAGAATGCGTTCTCTGTGCAGGTTTGGGCCCACTCACTGATTTCCTGTGTTTAGCAAACCTGTTGATTAAACCTACAAGACTTGTGTAGTTTGCTAAACCCAGAATGCGGCACAGTTTAAGACGGAATATCTGGACATTTAATGAACATGGAATGGTCCCTGTTGTTTCTTTTGTCACTTGCTCGTGGGCTTGGGCTTTGTGTCAAGTTGACTTACCGCCCAACCTTGGGAAGTTTCCAAAAGCCCTTTTATATGTTGGAGCTTTTATAAACCATGGTAGGTATTTGTCATTGTGGCAGAAAATTACTGGTATCATACAGTAGTTATATTGAAGCCCAAAGAGATGAACCATCCATCCATCCATTTTTTCTGCCGCTTATCCTCATTATGGTCACGGGTATGCTGGAGCCTATCCCAGCTGACTTTGGGCAGGAGGCGTGGTACACCCTGGACTGGTCGCCAGTCAATTGCAGGGCAGACAAACAAACATTCACACTCACATTCATACCTATGGACAATTTTGAGTCGCCAATTAACCTAACATGCATGTTTAAAGAAGAGATTTTGCCTTTCAGCTGCCATGATTGCAGATTGACGACAATTTCAAACACAATACAATAAATCCAATTGAAACCTCGGTTAGCGTTATTTATTTGTTCCTGAATTTCCAACTCAAACCCAAAATGTGTTAACCCTTTAAGCGCCAAAGTCGTGGCCGTGTAGAATTGCACCATCTTCTGGACAGGCAGCTTGGCTTTCCTCAGCTGCCTCAGGAAGTACATCCTCTGCTGAGCCTTTTTGATGAGGGAGCTGATGGTCTGCTCCCACTTGAGGTCGTGGGTGATGTTAGTGCCCAGGAAGCGGAAGGAGTCCACAGTTGTGATGGGAGAGTCTGTCAAGACGAGGGGGGGCATNAGTTTAAGACGGAATATCTGGACATTTAATGAACATGGAATGTTTCCTGTTGTTTCTTTTGTCACTTGCTCGTGGGCTTGGGCTTTGTGTCAAGTTGACTTACCGCCCAACCTTGGGAAGTTTCCAAAAGCCCTTTTATATGTTGGAGCTTTTATAAACCATGGTAGGTATTTGTCATTGTGGCAGAAAATTACTGGTATCATACAGTAGTTATATTGAAGCCCAAAGAGATGAACCATCCATCCATCCATTTTTTCTGCCGCTTATCCTCATTATGGTCACGGGTATGCTGGAGCCTATCCCAGCTGACTTTGGGCAGGAGGCGTGGTACACCCTGGACTGGTCGCCAGTCAATTGCAGGGCAGACAAACAAACATTCACACTCACATTCATACCTATGGACAATTTTGAGTCGCCAATTAACCTAACATGCATGTTTAAAGAAGAGATTTTGCCTTTCAGCTGCCATGATTGCAGATTGACGACAATTTCAAACACAATACAATAAATCCAATTGAAACCTCGGTTAGCGTTATTTATTTGTTCCTGAATTTCCAACTCAAACCCAAAATGTGTTAACCCTTTAAGCGCCAAAGTCGTGGCCGTGTAGAATTGCACCATCTTCTGGACAGGCAGCTTGGCTTTCCTCAGCTGCCTCAGGAAGTACATCCTCTGCTGAGCCTTTTTGATGAGGGAGCTGATGGTCTGCTCCCACTTGAGGTCGTGGGTGATGTTAGTGCCCAGGAAGCGGAAGGAGTCCACAGTTGTGATGGGAGAGTCTGTCAAGACGAGGGGGGGCATTGACTTTCCTGAAGTCCACAATCATCTCCACTGTCTTCTGAGCATTGAGCTCCAGGTTGTTGCAGCTGCACCACGACACCGGCCGGTTCACCTCCTTTCTGTAAGCAGACTCATCACCGTCTGAGATGAGCCCGATGAGGGTGGTGTCATCCGCAAACTTAATCAGTTTCACCGAGTCGTGGCCGGAGGTGCAGCTGTTGGTGTACAGGGAGAAGAGCAGGGGGGAAAGTACACAGCCCTGTGGGGATCCCGTGCTGAACCAACTAGGGTTTGTCGTTGTTGAAGGTCACTCTGGTGTAAGATGGGACTATGCTGTCTTCACAGAATTGAATGGATGACGTCACTGTGTCTGTGTATTCGTCCAGGTTATTAGTAGATAATTTGAATAGTTCCCAGTCTGTTATATCCAAACATGTGCGAAGCTCCTCCACAGCCTCACTTGTCCACTTTCTAGCTGTTCTCACAGTAGGTTTGGAGAGCTTCAGTCGTTGTTTGTATGCTGGGATGAGGTGAACAATATGCAAATAATATGCAAATTAGAGTAGTTAATTTACTCCCATCGTAAACTTTGGGTCATACTGATGATTTTTTATCTCCATTTTCAAGCTGCAACCTTTTGAAATGGCCAAAAGTGGATATTTTAAAGGGTTTAAGATCCACATGGACAGCAACTTTGTTTTGAGTTTTTATTTTTTTTTATTCAATAGTGCTTCTCAACCTCATTATCAGAGTGCTGGCACTTGCAACTTTCTTTAGCGCCATTGCGGGTTCTTTTGCAGTTGTGATCAATAAGAAAAGCATAGACTTGTTGCAGAACTGTGTTAGCGAAGAGCACCGAGTCAACCACCGAAAATGCCATGAACGGGCGACGAAACTGGGGGACAAAGACTCCCAGTTCCGGTTTCCATGCTTACCGTGGGCAGCCAACAGAGACGTTTTATTATAACAATACATTATAAACACAGTTGGACTCATGCAGTATATTAATAATACGACACAGTGCATGCCATATAAAACATTTGTGCTTAAATTGTTGACGTAAACCAAAAAATGCACATTACGCTATTATTTGACAGCCAATGTTGTTGGTAGAGCCAATTATTGTCTGACACGTGCGTAGTTTAACAAAATGTGGTTTCATCACAAATTATTGCGACTTCCCAAACACTTATGACACCTAATTTATATGTTGTTATTGGTGGCCTGGTATTGCTCGACCATACTGTAAATCCTTTCTCTGATGCCTGCAATCATTTGCATTCAGATGCTCAGATGGGAGGCGAAACATCTTCTCATGTTCACACTGCAGGTCAATTACAATTTTTTTGCTCATATGCCACCCACGTATGTGATTTTTTCATGTCAGTGTGAACAGCAAAATTCTGATATTTTTCAAATGCGACTCAGGTCTCATTCGTATGTGTATCTTCATCTTTCAAACGAAATCAATTGGTTGAGAAAATATTGACTCCCGTTTAAAAAATCCTTGAAATTGACGCAAATGCGTTAATTGAAATAGTCATACTTTTATTACTTCTAGTATATGATTTTGTCCTTTGTTTTTTCTAATATTATCTTGGCTACATTGTAAATCAGCCCACAACCTCAATATACTTCAGTTTCAAATAAATAATTAAATTGTGTCTAGTATTCTTTATGCTATAATTTGAAATACTGTACAATAATTTAAAATGTTATATTTTACAATAGGTGAATTTGCACATACAGTAGTATTGAATGGTATCGCCGATACCAGCCTTAATTTTATCCAGTATCAAATAAAAAATTAAATTAATGGTATGGCACATCACTGGATCACACACCGCAGCAGTGCGAGTGATGGCGTGCTTCTGTGGATGCACGTCACCTTCCAGGCACGTTGCGTTAACAATATAAGTAACATTTGTTTGGTAATGTGAACCACCACATAAAAAACGGATTTTAAACAAAAAATCAGAATTGGGAATCCTACCCTGCAGTGTGAACGTAGCGTAAGACAACCTCACGAGTCCAGCTAGGATTTTTTTAGTGTTCTATATATTAGTGATGCAACAATACATCTATGATCTATCTATCAAACCTTGTGGTACAGTGGTCTCCATTTGATATCACTAAGAAAAAAAAACAATACTGTGACGCAGGTCACAACCGTCAAATCAGTCAGCTGACGTCAAAATCCCAGCAAAATCCCTGCAGGCGCAAGCAATTAGTGGTGGCAGATGGTCCCAAGGGGCATGTAAAAATGTATTTTTCATCTTTGTTGTCCTAATTCTGGATAAAATAACTTAGGAGTAAGATAAATATACATACAATAAACGTTGTCATTACATTTGCAGTGGCTAGTTTCATGCAGAACCTTAAAGTAAATTGCGTCTTGAGCTCATTACAGAAATGTGTTTTTCTACACTTGTCATTGGTGCTATTATTAATATGATGAATTAAAAAAATATTCTTATAGCTTAGCTATATATAAGCTGTTTTTTTCATTGTGATAATTGTTTGTTTATTTTATATTTGTAACGTTTCATAGCAAACTATGTGCACATTAATATAGTTAAATTGAAATACTATTGAATATATGACCAGAACAATTGAAGAAATGTGTGTAGTTGCCTTTATTGCCATGTTGCATTGAATTGTTAATGTTACACATTATATTATTCATTTATTGTATAATTTTTATTAATTATTTAAACATTTTTATTCATTTATTTTTTAATTTTTACTATGTGCTGTTTTGGTTTAAATGCGTCTAACCTATAAGTGTGCAATGAAAATGAAGCAGGTGTAGCTGCACCAGATACATTTCATTTAAAACATGTACTTTGGAATTTAAATCCCCAACAAATGTTTGTTGTTTCAATAAAATGCAATTTAAAAAAGGGATGAGCTATGTTGAGCCCATATGTTCTGGTACTTAACAACGGGTTGTAAAACCTTTTGTATTTTCCCAAAGTAGATTTTTCTTTTTTCCGTTGACCTTTAAAAAAACAATTTCATGTGTTAAGAAGTCCAGGCTCATTGTCCTGCCTTTTTCTGTCGTCTTTGTCTGCCTTGCTTTGCCATTTCATCCCTGATTGTGGGATCTGTCATGGTTGCCCCGGAGTCAGAGAGCAGCAGACAGTGATGGATGTTAATCACTTTGCCTGTGAGGCCATCCAGCACACAGGCTTTTCACCTAAAACTAAATAAGGTGCCGATCCTTGCTCAGTGTTACTACTGTGTTCCTACTGTTGCAAGTGATAATATACTCATTCATTCATTCATTCATTTTCTATACCGCTTATTCTCATTATGGTCGCAGGTGTGCTGCAGCCTATCCCAGATATACTGTACATATTGGATCTTTTAGCAATGCATTAATGTATAAAACTGCGTCAAGAAATGTTCATCACTGAAAAATGTAAATTTTTTCTCTATGATTTACAGAAAACCTCATCTGTTATGTTTTTGAGGTAATCCATCCATCCATTTTCTACGCCGCTTATCCTCTTATGCTGGAGCCTATCCCAGCTGACTTACGGCGGGAGGCGAGGTACACCCTGGACTGGTCGCCAGTCAATCGCAGGGCAGACAAACTTTAATTCACAGTCACATTCATACCTGAGGACAACTTAGAGTTGCCAGTTAACCTAACAAGCATGTTTTTGGAATGTGGGAGGAAACCGGAGAACCCGGAGAAAACCCACACACGCACGGGGAGAACATGCAAACTCCACACACAGATAGAGATAGAGCCCAATGAAGATTCAAACTCAGATCTTCCAAATCTCCTGGCTGTGTGGTCAACATGCTAATAATTAACAGGTAATTAACAAGAAAATCCATTTTTAATATATTATTCATATAAAGCATTGTCGTATTATTTTTGTTTGTTTAAAAATTTTCTACTGAGTGAAAACAAACAATTTATTGCCAACAACCATTTACAACCAACTGTACATTCTTGCAATGTTTTAACTGGTCTTAAAACATATTTTTTGTGTACATTTTTCACTAACCTAGCTCTGAGAGACTTTCTGATACTCAGAACATCCTTCCAGCCTTCAAAATAAGAGCGCCGTTTAACACATCCATCCATTTTCTATACCGCTTATCCTCATTAGGGTCGCGGGTATGCTGGGTCCTATCCCAGCTGACTTTGGGCGGGAGGCGGGGAACACCCTGGACTGGTCGCCAACCAATCGCAGGGCAGACAAACAAACATTCACACTCACATTCATACCTATTGATAATTTAGAGTAAAAAATAATTTTTGCTATGAAAATAGTAGTAGACACTCAAAATCCACACTTTGGGCCCAATGTGGACAATTTCTCACTTTTGTTGCCAAACAGTAAATGTAGGCAGTTATACAAGTTGTACACAGACTATTAGAGTGATGCACTTTGCTTATGTAGAGTTGCTCTTTGATGAAGAATAATATGGCCTGCATATTCAGAATGCATGCAGCACAATTTAGAAAGCCATCTTTCCCCCGGAAGGACCACACTTGTGTGTTTACCACTGGAACTTTTGTCATTGCCAACATGTGTAACTGTAAACAAAATAAGTGTGTCATAAAAATGTCTTCCATATGCAGTTGGAATTGCATGAAAATCCCACACACAATGATGATAAAAATAAGTAGGGATTTTAAAAGGGCCCTAAAAATCATTTTTTTGGTCTGATTTTTGTGTAACTGATGACGAAAAGCGGCTTTGTACTTTAAAAAAAATAGGCAATACATTTGTATAATTTATAACTGTTAAACAAAGCACACAATTGTAATTACTAAAACATGTTTGTGTATCGTAGTGAAACCAAAACGTTTTATTCACCTTTTCAATTCCATCCTTATTTTGACTTCTGTGTAAGAGTGAACAATTGTTGACTTCTTTGGTTGAACTACTTCATCAAAATGAGCCTCAAGGAGTCTAAAAAACTGTTTTGCTTGCCTAGTTACCCTCGAGGCTATCCGTCTGCTCACCCACCCTGAACTGGGACTGAGAAGGATAGCCCCTTGGTAAGATTGCTTTGGCCCGTGTCCTATACATGCCCTGAACTTTAAAGCTTGTATGAGGTCTGTCTCACTGTGTGAGTGGAATCCACTCCTGTGGAGAAGTTAAGTTCAACCCCCAGAATAACCTTTTTGAGTTGATTAATGAAAGACATTTAGAATCAGAGATACCATTGTTGTCCCATATAGTTTTTTTGAATGGGCTCGTTTTTTTTCCCCATCCATCAAACTTGAAATACAAAAAGAAACCTGCGGTTTCTGTTGTAGGTGACTCAATGTAAATCTATAAAAATAATGGAATTTTGTTTCACACATGGCCGCACAGTGGTAGAGTGGGTAGCACATTGGCCTCACAGTCAGGAGGTTCAGGGTTCGAATCTCCGTTGGGCATCTCTGTGTGGAGTTTGCATGTTCTCCTCGTGCGTGCGTGGGTTTTCTCCGGGTACTCCGGTTTCCTCCCACATTCCAAAAACATGCATGTTAGGTTAATTGGCGACTCTAAATTGTCCATCGGTATGAATGTGAATGTTTGTTTGTCTATATGTGCCCTGTGATTGACTGGCAACCAGTCCAGGGTGTACCCCGCCTCTCGCCCAAAACCAGCTGGGATAGGCTCCAGCATACCCGGGACCCTAATGAGGATAAGCGGTACAGAAAATGAATGAATGAATGTTTCACACATATGCTGTGTACGCATAAAACTAGGCCTGAAGGTAGCGTACCTCATTTTTCACACCAGTGTTGTGAATAATGAAAGACAACTTGGCGGGAAAGGACCTACACACAAACTCAACATCTTATTTTGGAGTTAGGGAGACCTGGAGACTCAAACGGGGACATGATGAAAGGAAGCCAGGTGGCTCACACACATTTGATTTCACGTTGTTAAACTTAAACCTAAATTATTTATTTCATTCATCACAAAACCGTGATTTTTAAAAAAAATCAACACTTTGTTGACTTAAATTTTCCAATACTGTTTCAATTTCAGTGTACTGCAAGCTGGCTTGTATGCTAAATAGATGAGTCTATCGAGGCTACGTACACACTGCAGGGTAGGATTGCCAGTTTGGATTTTTTGTTTAAAATCCGATTTTTTATGTGGTGGTTCACATTACCAAACAAACGCAACTTATAATTTGCATGCAACGCACCTGACGTGCATGCGCAGAAGCACGACATCAGTTGCATTTCCGTGTGTTTACGGAAGTAAAGACTGCTGCGGTGTGTGATCCAGTGATGTTGCGATACCATTAATTTATTTTCTGATTTGATACTGGGTAAAATTCAGGCTGGTATCGGCGATACCATTCAATACTACTGTATGTGCAAATTCACCTAATGTAAAATATAACATTTTTAATGTAGTGTACAGTATTTCAAATCCTAGCGTAAAGAATACAAGACATAATTTATTTGAAACTGTGAAGTATATTGATGTAGTGGGGTGATTTACAATACATGCTGAGGTATCCTGAGCTCATTGTCAGAGATTCACTATAAAAATACTGTCTCTAATACTGCTCACTTGTATTAGGAAACAGTGAAGGACAGACTTTGATTTGCCCGCAATAGACTACTGTATGTTCCACTATTTACCCTTCGGGGTGCAACAGCAGCATCGTGTCCAGACCCAACCGTGATAAGGGAATTTGCATGAAGTAGGGTTCCTTGTTTATTAGGACAGCAAGATGCAAATGAGTGTTCATTAGGGATTTTATGGATGGCAAAACAACAAATTCTTCACTGACAGGCAGGGTGTGAAGGAGTACTTATGCTGCAGAGACCCCACTCAAAATTAACAAAAAGAGGACAAAATCAAGCAAATCCCAATGTCAGCTTCAACAATAAAATCTGAAACCTTCAGAGGATGTGTGCTTTTCTTATTTTTTACGGAAAAACTAGCAAGTTTAAAATGTAAGCCTCTTGTGTTCATTGCATTGTTTGTGCAGTTCAATCTTTTATTATTTTTATGAATGTTGGTCCAAAACGTAATGTGGGTGCTTCGTTAATTGTGTTGTACTGAAACAATAGAATGATGTGCTGGGTTTTATTACATCTGATATCCATACGAGCTAGTCAGTTTGGTATATAAATATAAATATATATATATACCAAACAATAACTTCATAACACAGCGCAATATAATTTAGTAGTCATAAAATTATTAAAATGGCACAAAAACACCCCTCATACTGCAGTTGACAAAAGAACAGTCAAATGTAAAATGAAGATCAATTTGGTTGCACATTAGGCACCAAGTTCTATGCTACAGGAAAATGTATGACCATTTTAGTTTATGGTGACAGCAACATGGTTGAATGTAAAACTATGCTTTCTCACACTGTGAAGCTACCGATAGTCCTATCTTGAAAGAAGTATAGCTTAGCTCCAGCATGAAACATGCTGGAAGTGGTAGATAAGAAAAGCAGGACATACAGACCAGTCCCAGCTGGCAGCACAATGTAGTAGAACCCATGGCTATAAAAATGTGCAGCATTCAATGCAAAACTTCAACCAGAAGAGATACTGCACAAAGTTGAAATGTGTCTCTTTTTAATACATACAGTATATAAAAAAGTTACTAAAACTTTAAATGACCCCACAGCCTTCGAAATAACCCAGACTTGATGGAACATTAAGGCTCTCATGCATTAAATGCAAGGGATACATTTTATATTTTAGTGATTTAGAGCCCACCAGACCAATTTACTCAGGATTTGCTCCCTGCAATGAAGAGGGTTGGTTGGAAATTGGGGTTATGCACAGCACTAAAAAGCAATATAATGAAAACTTGCATCATGTACCACTACAGTTGAACTTGCTTATGTTGATGCTGACTGACATCGGCATAAGCGGTTGTCGACATATCTGAAATTGAAACAAGACGAGCCATTGTTTTTTGTAACTTTCACCAAAGACAGAATGGTTTTTGATTTTTTGAACCTACAGCCGTTAGTTAGTTGATAAGTTAGTTGCCATAGACGGGTTGTTTATACAGTATAAGATGTACCACACTAAGCAGGTCAATGTTAACTACATACTATTGACAATGAATAGGTTCTGAATTGTATAGATATTTACAACAAGGGCTGAGTCGGGGACTCGTTTTAGACGCGTATCCTTTAAAAAATAATGCATTTTTGCTACGAGCATGAAATGAGTACATCTCATCTTTATTTGTTCTCTTGCTAAAGGAAAATGCTCATTGGGTAACTACTTACGCATTCACTCGTCACGCTGCGATTGGCCAGTCACACAGCATCCGCCACTCCCTAGACAGACTGCTGCAGCTATAGGAGCGGTGCCTCACTCTTTCACACACAGACAGTGACTGATGATCTCTCTGTACTTGCTTGGCTTGAATCCAGCCCACAATGCTCAAATCAGTACTCAGTTTTCCTCAGCTCCTCTCTATTTTGGTTTGTATGATATTTAGAGTTAGTTGGCAAACTGGTTTCGTAAAGTATGCGGTGCAATTGTCGCGTTGGTCACTGCCTCCACTCTGGACAAGTTATTTTTAAGGTTTTCTTTAGGTCGCATCTAATGCTGCTTGGTAAACTTGTTTCATAACATATGTGCTGCATTCAGATTCAGATTCAGAAACCTTTATTTATCCCCAAGTGGCAATTCATTTGCAGATTACCAGACATATATTAATTCGTCGATAATCATGAGATTCATGACAATGACAAGTGTTGGCAAGACAAGATTTGTATCGTATACGATGAGTTAATTTGAATGTAAATATTGAGGTTGTTCTGTATATAGTTTTCATATAAACGATACCTTTAGCAACTTTGATCAAATCATGTCAATTTCAAACTTAAAATAATGTACCAATTAAATCCTGACCCATTTATGGCTAAACCACACTCACTTCTGGTTTGTACCACGCCCACTCTGAGTACAGCTAATTTAGGTGGGTGAACACATACAAATAGTGGTGTACTTGCTCATTGCTATTCACAACCCAGTGGAATGATAATATTTTGACGTTAACAGTTGACAGTAAATCTTCAGATTAAAACGAAGCTAATATGGTCCATGATTAAGATATATTGAAACATAATCATGATGCTCATGAGGATGAGGTATCTCCGCCTCCTCATTAGTCAGAGCTGCATTGCTTTTGTTCGCTCTTCCTATTACAATTTATTTGTCTGTTTGTTTGTCTCTGTCTATGTCTTGGTTCCATCTCAACCCCTGATTACTTCTTCTGTGTTGCTTCACATAGAACTGAATGTTTTGTCTTTATCACTTCCACAATCCTCCAGTGGATTCACTCATGAATGGCTGCATCATACTTTAAACAGAGACTGGAAAATCACACAACTGCTAGTGTTCCTACTAGACATGCTGCCAAGAAGTGTTTCTCTGTTATGCTCCGTAAAATAATGTCTATTTTTAACAGAAGCCGCTTCAAGCTGCAGTGCGTAAACACAGACAGGAATAGATAATCTGCTTAGTTTAATGGGGTGTTGTTGGGGGTGAGTTGTAATGTACAGTCATTGAGTGGATGAGGGGTTAGACATGGGCCAGTTAATCGGCCATGTTCCCTTCATCAAACATGAGTTTTGAGGGTTTCTCAGGCATTTATCTAGGACATGACGCCTGACAGTGTATCTTAAAGCGTGACAGAGAGGATGCAAAATTTGCTTGCACGACTTGGAGACGAGTGTAAAGCAGGGGTGTCAAACTCAGTCGACTGTAGATCGTGGGGCCAAACATCCAATCATGCTTGTTTAATGTTGCAAACATGACAGGATATGCCCTAATTATCCAGACTAAATAAAGTATTTAGTATGGTCAGATTTAGAGAAAATGTCACACAAGCACAGACAAATGAATAGGTAAGCAGCATACATAGGCAAGGAAAGCAAGTTTAATTAAAGAGCACAATTTGTACACAAGGTAATTCAAAGTCTTTAACAGACAGAAAGGGTAATCTCACTTGATAAAACCATCCCATAAAACATAAAATCATTCTAAATATAAAATTATTACATACATTTTCATAAATCATACCATTAAACAAAAAAATAAATAAAACGAAGACTGCATCTAAAATACTTTCATTTGAAAAGAAGTGTTTACAGCACTTATCTTGGAACCGCATGAGGCGATGTCTGGCTGAGCCTGGGCTGCAGCCTCTGCGCACATGCATGCATGTGCAATTTAAATATTTTTTTTGTAATCCAGTCTTCTCAAATGTCTTTTTTTTTTTTTAACACAAAATAAGATAAATAAGGACACTGGTTGTGTGCAAAACTACCAATACAACCCTCAATTATCAATCAACAAATAAACAGAAAATAAAATAAACAAGAACCCCAGTGTAAACAAGTTGTATAACTTTCCTTGGCTACATATGGAACATACTGTACTGTTTACTATATAACTGTTTTCTGTAAAAACCTACTAATAAAACAATCAATCAACAAATGCATAAACAAATTAAGAACTAATAAGTATTTAAAATCAGTATTTCATTTCAGTTTTCAGTTAAATCGTACAGTTGTTTAACCTCAGTCAAAGGGTTTTTCACTTTTCACTCCTAGGGACTTGGCAGCGCTTCCTCTCACATAGCTGAGCCACATTTGTTTTGTTTGGGGCTGTGGAATATACTGTATTTAAATTCACTTGCCGTGTCGTGTTTAGCCGATGTATGGAGAACGGTGCAGCCCTATACTGTACATGGCTCCGACATCAATTCCACTCCTACATACCCCGGCGTCGGCTATGCTGTGAGATTTTTTTTTAAAAAAAGCAAGGAATCCATCAATGCGATATGCACTCTGAACAAGACCAGATCCACACGAGGGCACACCACAACCAGACTCTCATGGCAACGCTGCTGTAACTAGAAAAATGGTTCTCTTTCTCCATCAAGACCGGTGTCACCAGACCCCTGGTTTACAGCATGGATTTGAACATTTCCAAAGATGTACTATGGAGCTAAAACTGCTGGATAATTTGGACAATGCCAGCCACCCTCTGCACACCGTCACCTGCAACCAGAGGGGCCTTTTCAGTGAAAGACTGCTCCTTCCCAAGTGCAGGACCAAAAGGCTTAAGAACTCTTTGTCCATCATGCCATCAAACTCTACAACTCCTCACTTAGGGAGGGGATAACATAGAGTACAGAGAACAGTAGAGAAATGGGGGTATCCATTTACATTCATATTTACTTGTGCAACACATGCACACACAGAAATGGCACAGTTTTCCTTTGGTGCAATAACTTTATTCTATAGTGTAATAACCTCACTCTCATCTAGAGTGCAATAATATTATTCATTCATTCATTTTTTATACCGCTTATCCTCATTAGGGTCACAGGCAATAATTCTATATATACTGTATATATATTTTTTAATTATATTGTATACAAGCCATATTCAATTTGTTATATTAACTTATATTATTCATTCATTCATTCATTCATTCATTCATTTTCTATACCACTTATCCTCATTAGGGTCGCGGGTACGCTGGAGCCTATCCCAACTTGCTTTGGGCGAGAGGCAGGGTACACTCTGGACTGGTCGGCAGTCAATCGCAGGGCACATATAGACATGGGTATACTTACTTATATTACTTCATTTTAATTTATACAGAATTTTTATTATTATTATTATATATTATTAGCTAAGTGTTCACTGTTTATTCTTTATCTGGTTACTGCTTTTTCTATTTATGTACTGCTTTTGTTATGTGCTCCTGGAAATTTGAATTTCCCTGAGGGTGTCATCCCATAGGGATCAAAAAAGTTAACTCTAAGTCTAAGTTTAAGTCTCAAATCATGAAAAGAGCTGCTTTAAAGTCTATTCTCTGAGCGACAGAAGGCCTTTGCAGAGACCTTAGTACTGGACCAATATGGTCATATTTCCTGGTTCTAGTCAGGACCTGAGCAGCAGCAGCATTCTGGATATAATGCAGCTCCTTTAAATAGCCCGGTAGGAAGGCCGTTACAGTACATACCTTTTATCGTTTTTCTCCCCGTGCGCTCAGTGCTGGGATTGGAACATACGAATATAATGCATCAGCTTGCTGTGGTGTGTTTTCAAGCTGGGACTAAATGTGCATGAAAGCTGTTGAATGTGTTACTGTGTGGACATACATTTTACTTGTGTTGAAATTTCTACTTTCTGTTAATTGGATGGTGGTTGTTTTGGCATGGTTGTTTGTTTCAATAAAGTGACTGTTGATGGAATACTTTCTCATCATCTTGTCAATGCCTGGCCCAAACGTATAGTATTTTATTTCAACCTAAGAGCATCACAATTTTTGAACTGTGTAACCAGGAAGAGTTGGCAGCTGTGGAATGGGTGGATTATGCCTCTCCTAGCATGATTTACTATTAAAATGATATTTTTTGATTGCCTATACCTCTTTAAAGGTGTTTTACACTGAAGTTGCAATGACTTTTTCAGACATTGGCAAGGGGTGCTGCCACATGGTATGGTCACACAGACAGTGTCACCCCTGTTCTTTCCTCCTTTGTTAGCAATATGCTGTGATGATGTGGGTTCTGCATACTGGATCTGGCGCTGCTGGATGGAATTGGCGGAGCAGAGTCTGAAATGGGCTGCTTGTATCGGCGTGGCTTATATCGCAGCGTTTCAGAGCAGAGGATGCATAATCCGATACCTGTTTTGTGCTGATGGCAGACCAATATCAACATCGGATTGGTACACCCGTACCAGTCACATTCTTGTAAATATTTTTTCCCTCACGCCAACACATTTTCAAGTAGTTGCTCAGTATGTTCTTCTGTTATAGATACAGTAGATAGATACTTCATTAATCTTCATGATGTGGCGTTCACTGGAACAGCATTTATATTTATCACCAAAGGTTAAAAATAGTGCAAACTTTTATACTATATATAGTATAATCTACTATATACTATAACAACAATAATACATCATGTATATGCCTCCTTATACCTTTGAAATGATAAAGGTTTTAGAACACCATATTGGCCTTTTACAGAAAGTATAACTGGGTACGATTGCACATGCACTCACAGCTCGTCCAAAAGGGAACACTGCTTGAAAGTGCAATGAGGACAAGCGATATATTGTTTAAGATTTTCATTCAAAATTATCTCGAGAGCAGGTTGCCTCTTTAATTAAGTAAGAAAATAAGGACAATAAGATAATGAATATGGATAATAATTAGAATTACATTTAAAAGGTAATCAATCAATTTAATCGATACAAGGAAATAAAGCATTGCATTTAAGCACGGCAGGCTTTATACAGATGAGTGTTTTTTAGATATTTTAATTGGGAAGAAAAGTGTTACCCTTGTAACTGTTTGATTTGGCGAAGTCGATTAGTCGTACCTGTCGACTGGGGCATAATGACGACGTCATGTGAAGCTCAGCCTGCGCACTCTGTGGTAGGAGAGTGCATGGACGTATTTTAAAAAGCAATTTTTCATAGCATATGGAGTGTACTTTCATTGGTGTACATGTTTGTTAGCTAGATTACTTCTTCCTTTATATCTGATTCCCTTACAAAAAGCAACGAGAATTTAGGAAACTTCACCTGCACTGTCCTGTATGCATGTTTTTATTGCACAGTCAGACTGCTTGAATTTTTGGCTAAAAAGTCATTTAAAGTTACCGAATCGTTTTGGATTGTATGGTCCTAAATGAACCAATATCATCCTTGAATCAAACTGACAACCACAAATCGTGATGCAAATCGAATTATTGTTAAATTGTTACACCCCTTTTAATTGGTGTTTCAATGGTAAGTGGAGAAACACTATCTGAAAGGGCACACATTGATGTATTCTTGTCACAAAGCTTTGCCTGAAGACACAAACACTTTTTTTATTTCTTATTGTGTTTGAGAAAAAACATCTTGTTGCAACTTTGAAGCCCAGCCCGAATCAGTTAAAACTCTAACTGATACAGGATATGTTTTTACATGCTAAGCTATTTTTTCCACATAAGGAGTGATCTGGAGGAGCTGCTAAGTGGGCTCAGACAGCAGTTCCAGCAAGAGCGTTTGTGTTTCCAGAAAGACATATCAGCTTTTGCTGATCGGTCATAATATGACAAATTAATTTCACTTCAAAGTTACCAAATTCATTTTACTCCCATATGCCTGGGAGGTTGTAACAGATAACCCCTGACTGAGTCTTTAATGCAAAGCTTAGAAAAGAGTTTTTCCTGTTAGTTATGTATCTGCAAAATTAATGAAAGACAACCAATGAAAGTTTTATAACACCATATTTATCATTATAGCCCATTCATGGCAAAACATCTGCATTTAGATTGCATAACTGATCTTTGTTCAGCAACCTTGTATTGTGACATTAAACATTTTGAGCATATTTTAATTTGCAATTTACTGAATTTCCTTCAGGATGCTACTGTAGTGTTCAAAATAATAGCAGTCCAATGTGACTAACCAGATTAATCACTGTTATTAGTATATTTATATTGCTACATGGAAAACAAGTTTCCAGCATATGCAGTAGATTCTCAGAAAACAAACAAGACCTAGCATTTATTTAAAAAATAGCAATGTCTGCCATTGACTTTACAAACTTAAAACTATTTTGTACAAACCGTTTTATTTCTAGGATTTGGCAATCTTGTGAATTTAAACTATTAATTAGTTGTTTGAGCACATTTATTTTTTATAACTGCTTCACATCTGTGTGGCATGGAGTCAACCAACTTGTGATACATTTCACCTGTTATTCCACTCCAAAATTTTAACAACGTTCCACACTTCATTAACACTTTTTGGTTTTGCCTCAGAAACTGCATTTTTTATGTCATTGGATTAAGGTCCGAGGATTGGGCTGGCCACTTCATAACATTAATTTTGTTGGTTTGGAACCATGATTTTGCTGGTTTACTAGTGTGTTTGGGGTCATTGTTTAGTTGAAACACCCATTTCAAGGGCATGTCCTCTTCAGCATAAGGCAACATGACCTTTTCAAGTATTTTGACATATGCAAACTGATCTACGATCCCTGCTATGTAATAAATAAGCCCAACACCATAGTAGGAGAAACATGCCCATACCATGATGTTTGCATCACCATGGTTCATTGTCATCACTGTGTTCTGTGGCTTGAATTCAGAGTTTGGGGGTCGTCTCATAAACTAACTGCCGCCCTTGGACCCAAAAAGAACAATTTGACTGACTCTCATCAGTCCACAAAATGTTCCTCCATTTCTCTTTAGGACAGTTGATGGGTAAAAGGATTGTTAAGAAATTCTTGTAAATAGATTAGCGTCACACAGACGTCTTCTGTCACAGTACTTACAGGTAACTCCAGACTGTGTTTGATCACCCTGGAGCTGATCATTGGGTGAGCCTTTGCCATTCTGTTTTTTCTTTGATCCATTTTGATAGTTGTCTTCCGTTTTCTACCACGTGTGTGGTTTTGCTCTCCATTTTAAGGCACTGGAGATCATTTTAGCTGAACAGTTAACATTTATTTTGCACCTCTTTATAAGTTTTCCCTTCTCCAATCAACTTTTTAATCAGAGTACGCTGTCTTGAACGACCCATTTTCCTCAGGCTTTCAAAGAGAAAGTCATGTTCAACAAGTGCTGGTTTTATTCTTAAATAGGAACCACCTGATTCACACCTGTTTTTTTCACAAAATTTATCACTGATAACTGATTGATTGAATTTTGCTATTGATTGCTATTTTTTTTAACACACCCCTTTCAAGGAATTGCCCAATTGCACAGCCTTAAGACCATGCATATCATGAATGCTGGGTCTTTTTTGTTTTCCGAAAATCTACTGCACCTACTGGTAACTTGTTTTCCATGTAGCAATCAAAATATACTAATAACAGTACTTAATCTGGTTAGTCACACTGCACTGCTATTATTTGTAACACTACTGTAAATCTGTCAATGAAATCGTTTGGCCATTATGTCCGCTGATTGGTCCTAGCCTGGGAGACCGCAATAAAAAGATTTTTCAACTTTCTTGGGGGCCGCACGGTGGGTGATTGGGTAGCACATTGGCCTCTCAGTCAGGAGGTTCAGGGTTCGAATCTCCGTTGGGCATCTCTGTGTGGAGTTTGCATGTTCTCCCCGCGCGTGTATGGGTTTTCTCCAGGTACTCCGGTTTCCTCCCACATTCCAAAAACATGCATGTTAGGTTAATTGGCGACTCTAAATTGTCCATATGTATGAATGTGAGTGTGAATGTTTGTTTGTCTATATGTGCCCTGCGTTTGACTGGCGACCAGTCCAGGGTGTCCCCCGCCTCTCGCCCAAAGCCAGCTGGGATAAGCTCCACCATACCCGCGACCCTAATGAGGATAAGCGGCATAGAAAATGGATGAATTAACTTTCTGGGATCGCATCAAATGCCAGCGTGTGCACGATGACATGCATGAGCACAAACTTTCACACACAGAAATTTCACAAATGACACTTGGCTGTACGGTCATTGAAAATGAATGGAGTAGAGGCGATGTTGCCCCCATGTGTGGCATGCCCATTACAGTGTGAATCCAAACTGATCTTTACTGTCTATTCTTATTGCAAATAAACACTGTTTCCAAGAGGTTGTCAGGGTGAATTGTGCTGTGGGAATCAGAACATTGTCCTGGGAGGGAAGTATAAATGTCACTGATGAGCTTAACTGTCCTTTATTTTCAAGAATACTATGCAAGCAAGAAAAAAAATCTCTGCTCACTCCTGTTTCCATGACATTGCACGGACTCCTGATGTTATGACACAGGATATAGGTGTGTGTATGTGCGTGTGTGTGTGTGTGTGTGTAAACCGTTTCATCACTACAGGTTTATTTTCCTTCCCACAATCACATAGAAAAGTAGTCAGCAGGTGCTTGAAATGACGTATTGGACTCAAAGCAGGGACTAATAACACATCTCCAATGAAACTTATGTTGTGTAAAGTAGAGGCAGTGTTTCCCATACATTCATTAATTTGTGGCATATATATTTGAACCGGGGGCCGCACAGTGGATGAGTGGATAGCACATTGGCCTCACAGTCAGGAGGTTCAGGGTTCGAATCTC
Organism: Oostethus manadensis; assembly: GCA_024372805.1. Lineage (NCBI taxonomy): Eukaryota > Metazoa > Chordata > Actinopteri > Syngnathiformes > Syngnathidae > Oostethus > Oostethus manadensis. The sequence continues at coordinate 803,239 of QODF01000117.1, read as the reverse complement.
CGTTGGGCATCTCTGTGTGGAGTTTGCATGTTCTCCCCGTGCGTGCGTGGGTTTTCTTAGGTACTTCGGTTTCTTTCCACATTCCAAAAACATGCATGTTAGGTTAATTGGCGACTCTAAATTGTCCATAGGTATGAATGTGAGTGTGAATGTTTGTTTGTCTATATGTGACCTGCGATTGACTGGCGACCAGTCCAGGGTGTCCCAAAGTCAGCTGGGATAGGCTCCAGCATACCCGCGACCCTAATGAGGATAAGCGGCATAGAAAATGAATAAATGAGTGAATGAATTCTTAAGTCAATTTCTCAACATCACCTCGACTCCATTCATTTTCAACGGAACCTGTGCGTTAGGGCGATTATACTCACCGTCCAGCCAAGCATAGTTTGGGAAATTTGTGTGTGTGAAAGTTTGTGCTCGTGCATTTCATCGTGCACATGCTGGCGTGTGATTGGATCCCAGAAAGTAGAAACATCTTTGTATTGCTGTCTCCCAGATGACGTTTCATTTATCAACCAATGAGTGAACATGATGCTAATCAGTATGCTCTTGCCAGTAAACATAGATTAATAATGTTCCGATTTGCTATTAGCTATTTGACGTTTCTAAAAAGATATAAAGGAAAAACTAGCGGCATGGGTAATAGACATTTATGTGAGTTTCCTCAATACTAGCAAGTTTTTCCTCCTCTGTACTACTTTGACACCCCCAATATGCTAAAAGAAATTATATACAATATGTAGCCTTATCTTCAATTTAGTGATCAAATAGATCAGATTTCTCAATTGATGCTAAAGGTTGCGGACCCCTGCCCTAGACGGACCAAATCAATATGGACCAAACACAAACAATTTTGACGATTACTGTTTTTTAAAGTCAAAGTTCCTCATGCTTGTCCATATTCAGACTATATAATGTATAATACAAATCAGAAGATTTCTGTGCATGCCGCGGCCTTCCATGGCTGCTGTAAAGCTTTAGTTTTGACACAAATTTTCTGTGGGGGTGTTGCTGAGAACCACGCCATTGTGTCTTTGATGAGAGGATCTTTCTATCTCTTTCACATTCCTTCTGCTAAAAGACTTGAGTTGTAGAACTGGTGAATAAAAGTGTCATTTATCAGTAATAGAACACTACATTCATGCGAGAGTGACTTACTGCGTCATTGAGGGCAGGACACCAGCTGTGTGACAAGTGGAACATTACGAGGCGAGATTTGAACCTTATACCTCGTGGCTGTGTGGCAGACACCCACACAACCCGGTGTAGGGGAATATACTGCACTATAATCTATCTATAATCTATAATCTATACTATAATCTATTATAGTGTTGTTTTTGGTGCTTAGCAAATAAGTGTAATATCTAATAACAAACTCATTAATAAGGATTTCTTTTTAGAATAAGTTGCAGGCGGAAAAAAAGGAAGTGTAACAATAAGAGTTTGAACAGTGAATTGTTTTATTTTATAATAAAGGAAAGTTCCTTATTGACTGAAGTGCAGTGTTAGTAGTTCAGTTTGTAGCGCTTTTCTTGATCTGTCTACTGAACAGTGCTGGCACACAGCTTTTATCTTATTTCACCAGGAGGCAAAGTGTTCAAAAATAGGCGCTACGCATCTCAAGGTCAAGGTCTGGAAGATTTTGACCACATCGGCAAACAGGTGGCTACAAACAAGTTCCGTTCCTAGATTGTGATGTTTATCGAGTTTTTTACTGTAAGTCAGAACTAACATAATTCCTAAATTAACTCACTGTACACAGAACACATGAAGGGCATACAGTATAAAATACAGTAACAAAATGTTTAAATGCAATAATTAAATGAAACAGTAATATAGAAAAAAGTAATAATCTTTATCTCTAGCTTTTGGGCTAAAATTACATCTTCAATTAATTTATGGGAGCACATTTGTAAGGTCATAACACGGAACGTCGTAAACCGAGGACCACCTGTATGTTTTTTTCAAAAAACTTTAGGGTGAAGTTTGTGTTGGGGCACATGAGCATAGGATGTCTGCCTTATGGCTAGACAGATTTAGGTCTGAATATTTTTCTGTTCGACTTGTCAGAGAGCTCTCAATGACACAATCGGTCATGCTCGTATTAATGTTACGATCTGTTACTGATTCTCTTTTATATTCAACTGTTGTGCAACTCACACCTCTTAGCAGCAGGAATGTAGAAGTTATAAAGATCATCTCATCAGTGGCCTTAAGACACAATGGAGTGTTTCCCAGCAACACTTGACAGAAGAATTGTGGTGAAAATAAATTAACTTTAAAGTTAAGGCCGTTTCTGTTCCATCATTTCATCAAGGAGTGAGGCAAAGTATGTTTAGATGCCTAAAAATTTTACTACATATTGGCAGCGGTTGTCTTGACGGTGTGTTTTGGGTCCTTATCAAGTTAGAATGCTGCCTTGCTGTTTTTTCATGGCATTCATGTTTCCCACAATTGACTCTGCTTGTCAATGCCTGTAGCACTCATGGCCTTTGTCTAACTGTTTCCAGCAAACTGTTTGTAGGCTTTCTTGTTAGTCATCTGTATAAGAGGCTTCCTTCTGGGAAGACCATGTAGACCAGGGGTGGGCAAACTACAGCCCGGGGACCACATCCGGCCCCCCAGGCATTTGAATGCTGCCCGCCAGATGTTTCCAAAGTGTTATATTAACTTTTACCATACAAGCTGGTAAAATGACTTTGCTTCTTTTTCGTTATTCAATGTGGTCTAATGTTTAAAGTGCTCCTGAAAAAAAAGGTACACAACAACATGAATCAGATTGTATGATGTTTTTATAAAAAAAAATAAGACAAATAATTCCAGGTAGACTGTTAGAATTATCAGAATAAATTATGTGCATGTATCAAATATAAAGTCTGGCCCACCAGCCAATTTTGTTAAGTCAACGCGGCCCGCGAGTCCAAATAATTGCCCCTACCCTTATGTAGACTATTTTGATGCAGATGATCTGATGATCTGGCTGACCACCCAACCCTTCAACTTCTACAGCAATGCCGACAGCACACATGCTGTTTTCTGAACACAGGTTGAGGAGGCAGTAAGGATGGTGTTGTTTGTGTTATACTTTCTGTCCCCAAACACGTCCCATTGATGCTAAATAGCTCAATTTTTGTCTCACCACATCACGTTCTCCCATTGTTTGTCTGAATTATGAGTTGTTTGTTTATAACCTCTAAATTGGCTAAAGAAGAAAAGCTATTCACTATTTACCAGTTTCTTCAATTTTCACATAATTGAAAATGTGTATTGATCTCGATACTATGCCAAAATTACAAAATTACAAAATTACAATACACCCAGCTGACAGCATGCTTTAAAAGCACCCCTGAGAGACTAGAAGTATTAACGTCATTATGAAATTCCTGTCACACCTTACTTAGCCTATATACCATAACAAAAATAATCAAAACACTCTTCATTTATAATTCCAACAGAATCATTTAACCAATTGTTTCTGATCAGACCCTTAAACCCATTTAAGGTCCCAGGGCAACGTTTTTTAAACTCACCTTGTTCTAATCAGCTTATTGTGGCAGCGTAAAACCACCTGAATTCATTAGAATCGATCATGAAGTTATTCTCAACTTATATCCCGCACTCGTGTGAGAGGTGAATGATTGCTTATCTACCAAATTCTTCCTGTTATCTGTTGTTGTGAGTGGGGCAGTCACATTCACGCTGCATGTCAACCGACAACAGATTGCTATCTCACATTTCACTTGCATATTTTAAACAACTGGTATATTTCTCATCCTGCTAGTGCACCCAGAAATCCCCAGGAAATCCCCCAAGAAATGGTAGGTAGTTTATCAATTTTAGTGTTTCCACTTTCTCAATTAGTGGAGCTGCTGAATGTGTGGGATGGAGCGTGCGTGTTTCCTTGCTTCACCACACCTTGCATTAAGGATGTAAATATGTAATAATATAGAGCACAGCAAAGAAAACCCCAAGCAAAAATAAAGTGTGAACAGACAAGCCCACATCCGCAGACTTCCCAGATTTTAAATGCTCTCTCATGCAGAAGTCTATGGGTACCTCGCCAACAAAAACACACCCACACCCAAAGCCCTGACCAAGCTGGATCCCCAACCAGAGCCTCTGAAAACACAAGGAATGCATTTTACTGCATTGTGTGACCTTTGTAAAGGACTTCTAAAGCAGATGTGTGTGACTTGTTTGTCCTTATAATGCCATACCATGACTTCATCAACATACCATTTGCCCTTAATTATATATGACACGACACCATTTTACACATCCTTTTAAAGTTGAAAGAAAACACAGTCGATCAGTTGTAATACCGACATTCACTTTATTTCAATCCAAAGAAAAGTCTTAATACTAGGGGTGTACCGCTTATTCACTTCCGATACTGATATTGCAGCCTTGAATATAGGCTAATACCGATATCTAGCCTCTATCAACATGGATCCTATGTGCTTTTAATACTTATATTGTAACATGGAATGTTAGAAAAGGCTGGATTAAGTGACATTACTAGAACAGAGAACAATAGTATGTGAAGAACTGGCCCTTTTGTGGTATAGTTATATCTATAATGTAGCGGCAGATATGCATAGTACAGTATATCGAGGTGAGAGGTCGTCATTTAAGTGTTCAAACCCGACATAACTAACCACCGACAAGGTCTGCCTGTTTTCTGTTATAGCCCAGGATTTTTTGTACCGTAACATAGGAGTGTCCATGTGGTGATGCTGCAAATGCATGATGTGGTTGTCTTATTAAACGTCCCCTGTCCTTGTATGGTCAATATTGGATTGGGACCCCCTTAAAGTACAGCGGACCGGCAACCAATCCCCATGCTGAAGATCAGATCGGGACGTCTCAACTTTGTATGTTTTATACAGTATAACGTCATTAAATGACATCTAATAAAAATCTCTATTAAAACATATTTGTATTAAAAAAAACAAATAACCTATGAAATTTGCAATACAATTATAAAAAAATACGTTTCTTATTACGTTTCTCATAGTAATACTTTTTAGTATACTACTTTCTAGTGTAGCATTCCAGTACATAAATTGAAGTCTATAAATGCAGTCTGTAATACTGAAAAACATGACTGTTAGGCAAACTCTTAATTTAAAGGACGTTATATGCAGTGAACTGATATTACCGTGACTACTACCCGCATTTCATTTAAAATGCAACTGCTTAAAACACATAACAGCTTCTTTATTCTGTATCATTTCAAATCATCATCATCAGCTGAGGTTATGCATTTTTTTGTAAACATGACCACATGGGATGTAAATTTCAAAACAAAGCATTACTACTAAAAGTAGTACTACAGTGGAACCTTGATTAGCATCATTAATCCGTTCAAGACGGTCCAACGGTAACCAAAACAGACTCTAAACCAAATCAATTTTACCCAAAAGTATTAACGTAAATACCGTTCCAGAAAGCAAAAAATATATATTTTGACATGCAGAAAACAACTGGAAATACATATAAATACATTCAAATGGTGAATGAAAAGGGTTCATGTACATTTAAGGTTACTTTTACCTTTACTGGAGACCTAATTTGTTGCAAAGACACAGTGGTGGTGAGGCCAACACAGACACCACCTTTTTGTTTTGCTGTGAGTTATTTCTTGACTTTAACTTTGCTTTTCTGCAATATAAATAAGCCAAAATAAAGTCAAAAAAAGTTGCAAGTGCCAGAATGACTATAGAGCTCAAGAAATAACTCATAGCAAATCACCATGGTGGTGTCTGTTGAAATGTGCTGCCTCATCGTGTGTATTTATGTACAGTGGAACCTTGGTTAGCATCCGCCCCGGTTAGCATTTTTTGTTTAACATTAAAAAAATTACGCCACAATTTTCCCTCGGTTAGTGTACAAAATGGCGTGTGTCTTTAAAAACATAATCTTGAAATTAGCAACTAAAACTATTTATATTATGTAGTACTGTGACATTTTTCCCCTCAGAAGTAGCATTTTTTTAACCTTCATTCCTCACAGGAAAGAAATTCCCTTCTAAAAACAAGTTTAAAAGAACTTAACGCAAAATATTTTTGCTTATAATAAGCAAAAAATCTGCCAATGGAACGTCAAAGTGCCTTAGTGGGATTTCTTCAAATAAGAGTTTAGCTTTAAAACATAAAACGTGATCTTCAAATTAGCCACTTTTTGTATCTATATTTGCCAGAATTGTGCAGTTTGGTGTCTTGCAACAATCTTGTGTAGCTCAAAGCAGTTTTGCCCCAGAAGTAGTAAATGTCTCCATTTGTTGTGGAGCTGGAAGAGATGCAACTGAATTGGCATTGTTTCTATGAGAAGCCAAGCAAGGGATTTAATGTTGACTGCAAAATGTTTGGTCTTCCTGCAGTTTTGAGTGATGCCAAAATGTTGACCGAAAGCTTCTGCCATGCAGTATGATGATAATTCACCGTGGAAAAAAAGGTCAGGCTGCAACCTCTGGCATGTTGGGTTTTATAGGCCATGCCTGGTATGCCACAATGCATCTCAGTGAAACTCTTTCTGGCGAAAGGGGTTCCTTTTTTACATGTCATGCCAGACTCAAAAAGAATTCTTCACAAACTGTGGGCGGAGGAAGTTGGGTTTGAATGTTAAGTATCGTGTGTCTAGGCAAACGTTTCCAATGCGAGTGTTTTCTTCATACTGCATTCTCTAGTGTACCACCATCTGGCCAGCATCTGAAAACTATTAGGATCTGTTCCTTCTTCTGCTCTTCCATCATAGTTTGACGGCACGTAAGTTGCTTTTATACAAGCTATGTTGTTGTTGTTTGGTTTTTGCTGTTTGTTATCTAAAGTGGAGCTTTATCTTGCTAAAGTGGTGATAGAGCAGGTGGCGTGTTTGATTATAAAGTCGACAGGCATTGCAAGAGAGCAAGGATTTGCTTTGGACACCTCGCTTGATCAATGAAGGAATTAAAGGATTAGATGAATGACTAGATATATTTCTGTAATAATTCTTTAGTACTTATGTTCCTTATCCAGGGTGAAAGGAGAGGAAATAAAACAAAAGACCTTTGTTGATTTTCTTTCACTTTGAATTATGTTGCAACCTCAGTGCCTGTTTCTGCCTCTGCTGTATTTTGGGGCATTTTAAGTCCCATTAGTGAGTTCAATGTACACTTTTGATGTTAACTTGGATTTCTTTTTTGTTCCAAATGGAAAAGTTGTAATTCATTTAGCAGAAAAGAACAGCTCACAATGAAAAAGTGGGCAGTGCTCTTTTCCAGGAACATTGCTCCGCAAGCTGAATTCCAAATGTTTGAGTCACTGGAGTTCCTTTGCTAAGCGCAAAACATTTTTCTGGTGTTAAAAAAATGTAGTAGCTGTGGATGCAATTGTTTTTGACCAGTATGACGTTTAATTTCACATGCCAAAAGCCTTTTTTCATGTAGCAAATACAAAGATGCACTTTGACTAACATGTTGGAGAGTGAGTTAAATCTGGAGTTCTTGCAGCACTTTGTAAACACAAGCGGACACCATAGAAAGTTGGCAGAGTGTCAAGTCGACGTGCGTGTGCTGTTGTATGTGTGAGTTGCCAGGTCTCCTGTGAGAGTGCTGCTGGGTCACCAGGCAGAATGCTATTACAACAGGACACTGCAGCTGCCTATCATACTGAGTGACATCATGTTCTGGTGTCAGTCGAACCATCACATTACATCAGTACCGTATTCCAACTCACTTCAAGGTACACAGGCTATGTCAATCAATTACATGCTGTGGAAACTCCTGGAGTTCCAATGACAAAAACTAACGAGTGACAGGATGGGTAATGGATCTGCGGTCCAATACACAAGTTTTCAAACAAAGTTTGTGTTCTATATGGGGTTTTCTTTTGCTTTGCTTTTGACACACAACATTTGTACTCTTAAAATGCCACTTATGCTCACTAGTGAGGGGATACTGGAGCCTATCCCATCCCAGCTGACTGAGATCATTCCCTGGTACACCCTGGACTCAGGGTCACCACATATTGACAAACAACCATTCACACTCACATTTATACCTATAGACAATTTAGAGTCCTCAATTAAACGAACCTTTTTTTTTCCATTGGTTTGCCCAGATGGAAAGGATTAGGATGAAATTGTCAGGAATTGTTGAAAATGGGAAATCGAAGAACTGATTACATTTCAAGGGTGATCTGGATCACCGTCTGAATTCATTTGCGAGATAGAATTTTCAGCAATTGTGCATATAAAAACAACAAACAACGGTCAGAACAATTTTCAACAGGTTCCACAAAATATCATAGACTGATCCAAAAAATGTAGCATTAGTATTTTGGTGTGAATCAAAATATGAGGGAACCATGGCGCCTGGCCAAGGTCTGCACTCTATGAGTGCTTTCCTAGTGTCTGTCACTGCTGTGGCTTCTAAATATGAAACTTTTTTCTGTATTTCCACCTCCATTTTCGTGAAAGTCTGCGTTTTCTTCCTCCTCGTCTTCCCACCAGATGTGATTCCAATGCAATCAAGGCTCTTTAAAAATGGATGCTACATTGACGAGTCACTTTGCATTGATCTTGTATTGTGAAATGGAGGTGTGGAAAGGGCTAAACTTGAGGCGAAGTTGCGTACACATACGTCTCCTCAAGGTGGAATCAATAAATCACTAATTGCATGAATGTGTGCATACGCCACTTCTTATAGTTTAGAATATTTTTATCTGTACGCGCATTGTTGGTTTCTGGTGTACAGAGACTTTCAGTCAGATTTGCGTAAGCATTTTTATAGATAGGATCGGATATTTCCATATACTATAATATATTGTTCACATTTTAAAGGTAGAATAAAAACATTGAAAAAAAAAAAGATCCATTGCTGCCTCACCCCGACATAACACTTTCATATCATATTAACTTATCATATCACTTACCACATATCATGTGCCATCAGTGTCAGTCATGGTTGGAGGTTACTTGACATTTTTCAATGCCAAAAGTAATTGCAGCCGTGTGATGCGTCTTTTTAGGAATATCATGCACAGTGTCAATTTTAGTACATCTACAATTATCACAGACTGTGAACCATTTAAAAACAAGCTTATTTTCTGTTCAGGAAAATGTACTAGTGGGACTGCAATTTGATGTATGTTTTATGCTAAATATTATAACTCTTAGTAGCATTTTTAGTAAAAGGATGAAGGATATCGATGGTGAGACTTTGCATGAGCTGCCCTGTCCAGTACAGTTTGTCCTTGCCATCCCTTGGATTGCTGAGCATTCAAAGACCCAAAGCAGTGGAGGCATAGGCTATGTTCATACTGCAGGTCAATTCTGATTTTTTTGCTCATATGCAACCTGTATATGATTTTTTCATGTCTGTGTGAACAGCACAATTCAGATTTTTTCAAATGCGACTCAAGTATTATTCGTATGTGGATATAAATCGGATATGTATGCGATGCGACTGCGGCGTGAACACTCAGGTGGTATATATCCGACATATACTGTACGTCATAGAAAGGCGTGTATTGCCGTGCTTACAGAGACTTTAAAGGTAGGCAGTCATGGAAGACTGCCTGTTTATCATGCAAGACTCGCAAAAGTTAGTGAAGCAACTATTGGCGATGTTTTGGAACAGACGTGACAACAAGTTATCTACAAACTTCCATATGAAAATTCTTACCATCTTTCTTCTTCATCTTCTTAACAGAATCATTTGGTTGAGAAAATATTGACTCCCGTTGCATAAAATACTTAAAATTGCCACAAATGCATTAAGGACAGCATGCTAGTAAGGTCCGAAAAATAGTGATACTTTTGATACTTCTATTATATGATTTTGTCCTTTGTTTTTTTTTTATGTTGTATATTAAAAACTTTGTGTGCGACTCTTGGAAGTTGGACTAGCACAACAGACTGGAAACGTAATTATTTTTGTGCACTCTTTGATTGATAGCTAATGGCTCCAGCTGACATGAGGTCTAAGTAAGGAATATTGGTTTCAGCTGAACAAATACTTCAGTTCTTTAGTGGGATGCGTTGTTGCAGCAAGAGTAATTTACTGTAACTCTTTTTGTCATTGCATTACACAAAAGTACTTAACAACACATGGTGATAATAAATGTTAATGACCAAGCTCTTCAGAGGGATATATTATTCATTTTAAACCTGATGGCAGATGTTGTGGCGTTTTGCTTACACTCCTTTAGTTGAATCTGTTTTTCCTCTATTCTTGCTGCTCCTCTAGGTGGAATATTGGACCACATTTAGGGGCAACAGCAGCGGACATTTTCCACTATGAATCGTGCCTTTAACAGGAAAAAAGGTGAGTAGAGAAATTATATTTAAACTGCAACTCACCCTGACCAGAATGATACTAACTATGTATTGTCATTGTTTTTTGAAAACACGGTCTTGCCTTTTTTTATTGAAGTTTCTGATGTTTTACTCTCCTGTGCTGTGTTTGACAGACTGAGGTGAATCTCACATGTGGGGATTAGGTAATTATGAATCATAGCTGACATCATTGTTAAATACCGTGTTAACTTAAGTAATGCATCAAATTCAGTAGGTGGTGTTTTGCCGCCTGAGCTTAAGACATTACTAAGACTTGACTACTTGTGTTTCAGCAAAATATAATTAATTAATCAAGCACAATCAAATAATTCATACAAGCAGACTGAAGCACTCTGGAAACAAAACAGGAGCTGGAGAGAAAAACATCCGGCCATGTGTTTGGGTAACTTTAGAGAAATATGCAGCACAACACAACAGTTGAGGTGACCCAACGCAGGCACAGGAGGGAATATTTGCGGCTGCATTTCAGAAAAACAGCTTGATCTGTTTTACCACCATCTGCTCTGCTCCTCTGCTTTAAATCAACAGGACAGGAGGATGTTTTCAGAGTGTATGGTAAAGTGTGCAGGGTCCCACACTTTGGCATCCCAATTCACTTGCACTCCTTAGTTTTCTATTTTAGCAGCTCAAGATTAAAGTGAAGAAAGTCAAACACGTCTTGTCTTCCCACTGCAGCCTGGTGTAAAATGTTTATAAAAATGCTTTCCTGCTGGTTCTTTCCTGTAATGCATGGGTGATGAAACCAGTTTGTGGTGTGATTTAAAGCAGGCTCTCCATTCTCAGAAACCATCAAACCTTACCGTTTTGTAAAGAAGAATGGTCAAAGATACTGCCAACCAGAATCCAGACCCTCATTGGAAGTGTTTAGAGCAGGGGTCCCCAAACTTTTTCAAGTGAGGGTCACATAACGTTTCCCTTCTCTGATGGGTGCACACAGAAAAAGTTGCCTAAACGTCAACATTTACCGTATTGTTTTCCAGAAAGCCACACATAACCAAATATTAATAACCCTCTCTGAGATCTTCACAGGAAAAAAAGTGAAATAAACAAAATAAATAATACTATTTATGAAATAAATAATAACCAAATAACCGTCTCGGTGTTCTTCAAAGAAAAAAGCTTGTATTGGCCTTGTCTACACGTAGTCCCTCCGTGTAGGAAACATTTTTGTCCACACTGCCTCGATTGTTTAAAAAAAACTGCATCCAGCACTAAAACGCTAAAATGTGTTTAGAAGCGCATTTACAAGCACGCCAAGCCTCTAGGCGGCAGAAGTTAAAATACTGCTCGTCTCTTGACGTCACTTCCATAATACGTCACACAAAAGCAGGGACTTGTCCATGCACACAAGGCGTTTATTTATTTATTTTTGATAATAAAAATACATGTAAACAGACAATCAGGGTGAGGACATCATACTGGAGCATAAAGGAAAAACAATGAAGATAAAATCAACATTTTAAAAAAAAACAAGCGTATCTTTATTTATAACTGTATAACTTTATTTAACAAATGCAACTTACAATAACAAACAGCAAAGCATATAACACAAATCAATGCAACACGTGTCACACAAGACGTCCATTGAGTGTCCCCATGTGAGGGGAGATAACTTGGGCAAACATCGCCCAGGAGCGGATATGGGAGAGAATACTCCCCCACCACTACCACAATGTCTTCTGGCATTAAAAAATAAATGATTTGGAGTTGGACAGCTCTGCTCTCTCACCCAGTACTTCCATCTCCTCCAACATGGAGCCGTGTGATCTTGCGTCAGACACCGAGCAGGTGAGCAGTGCAGGAGAGAGCTGCTTGAGGTACAGTATGTGTGTAGAGTGATCACATAAATACGGACAAATCCGCAAATCTCCACTTTGGCTGGAGCTTTTAAAAACGATTTTTGAATTTAATGTGCAAAAAAACAGGGCAAAACGCGGAAAAATATCTTCTTTTCGCAAGTATAGCTACGTGTAGACAGGGCCAATTTCATTCGTGTGGCCAGACTGAAAAAAAAAAAATCATAATGCATCTCTGGTATATTAATGCATCTCGAGCTGTAGTTTCGGGACCACTGGATTATGGAGTCTGCTATTTCTACAAAAGGAGGATCTACTAAATATTGATATAATTTTTCTGTTGGGGTGCCCAAACGTATGCACCTGCCTAATTTTGTTTAAAAAATATTGCATACTTTTGGTGAATCCAAAAACTTAATTTCCCTTCTGAAATATCACTGTTTGTCTGCTATATGATACATTTAACTGAAATTGCAGTACCATTTTTCTGTCAAAAACAAATACATTAGGAAGGAAAAAAACGACACACATTATTCCCAGGCTTTCACAGGCCTCATAAAATTATGTAGCGAGCCATTAGGCCTTGAGACGTGTTCTACACAAAGATGTTGTGGGCTATAAGGAGAACCTGAAACTGAGCTGCAAGCACAGTGGCCAAAACCATACAGTGCTTTAACAAGACCCTAAACACACTAGACAACAAGTGTAAATTCAAGGTTATACAAACTGTACAGTGACTACTTTACATTGTATCAAAGTGTCGTTTCTTTAGTGTTGCCCCAGGAAAGGATATAATAAAACATTTTTTTTTAATGTGAGGGGCGTACACACTTTTGTGAGATACTGTGTCTACAGTCATGTGGTGCTGACGGTTCTAGAATATCTTAACTTAACCAGGCCAAGCCCTATAAACATTTCATTAGCAATTATGCAGCTGAGGCTGTCTCTATGGCAGAATAAGCTCCTGTGAAATGAGATTCTGCCCACCAAGAAAAAGCTTGACTGAAATATACAGCTGCCCACATGGATAACCCAAATATTTCCTTATTTTCAGACAAGACGACGTTACATGAGCTATTTGGCCATAATGTCAAGAAATATCTTTGGCGCAGTCAGGGTTAGGCTTTCAACCCTTACAGCACTGTCAACAATGGTGGTGTTGAATCATGCTGCAGGGCTGGGTTTTTGCCATACACTGCACAAAGTGCAGCTACATGGCTCACACTTGTCACAGTTGAGTGTTCGGGGCAATCACCCCAAACACACGTCATAACTGGTTTGAAATGGATGAAGCAGGCTATAATTAAACTTGTAGAATACCAAAGCCCTCACCTCAAACCTATTGAACATTTGTGACCTATGCTTAAAAGCTGACTTCTTGCCAGGAAGCAATTCTGCCAAAATGAGTGGCTGAATGTCTAGCCAAAGTATATTTTAATAAGTCAGAAAAACATCGAAGCAACTTTTGTGAAAACAGAAAGGGCATGCCCAATGTACAACAAGTGACATGTAACACAGTAGTAGGACAGGACATCTGCAAAGAGAACAGGACACACATGGAACTCATTACTCGCATTCATGACATTATTTCACATGCGTCTAAAGGGATAGAATGGGTGTTAAATGGTTTCTTACTAACAAACTTTCCTAATATTTTTAAGTTGAGTTAGTCAGAAAGTTGTTTAAATGGCACAACGAATTGTCAGATACACCCCTACATATCTGCAATGTGTTTGCCAGCAAAATGGCAATTAATAATGGTTAAGTTAACGTCTCCTCTAGTCAGAAATTGCAATATCTTTTAAATAACAATGTGTAAATGATACTGTTCCTGAACTTCCATCCATCCATTTCCTATGCCGCTTATCCTCATGACAAAAAATTTATTTGAGACTATAAAACACTGGTCAATCCATTTCCTTAAGGGCCAAAAGCAGTATAAGACATGTTCGCTGAGCCTGAGATGGTTTCTCAACCTTAACATAGATGGCCATCCTTCGTCCAGAATGTCCTCAAGAGTGCTCTTTCAGGGCACATTATTATTTATTTATCCATCCATCTATTTTCTATACCACTTATCCTAATTAGGGTCGCGGGTATGCTGGAGCCTATCCCAGACAGACAGCCGCCCCACTGAGGCTGGGTTCTGTCCAAGGTTTTTTCGCCAGAGGGAGTTTTTCTTTGCTTCCAGTGTCACCAAGTGCTTGCTAATGAGGGTTTCAGTTGGCTCTCTTTGACCTTCATGTGTAAAGTGCCGTGAGATGACTCCTGTTGTGATTTGGCACTATCCAAATAAATATTTGAATTTGAATTTTTGGCAAAAAAGCCAATATCGGACATGAAATTTCCATTTCCCCTACGACTAACAATTCTGAAGTTTACATAGATTAGAAGACCCTTGTACAGATCATTGCAGGTTTGAAGACCACTGTACGCACCTGCAGTTGTATGTGAATATAAAAGAAAGTGCTGTCAGTAGAGAGATAGTGTATCTAAAAGTGTAACAATTGGGTACAAGTGTGATGAAGGTTGTCCTTGCAGCCCATCAGATTAGTTTTTTCCTGCATGATAGAGAACACTGCATGCTCCTCATGTCATTGATTGAGTACCCCATTGAATAAAGTCATTGTCTCTTCACTTCTTGCGACATACAAAAGACTGTTCATTTAGAATGCAGAACTCAACCATCAAAATATATGTGCTTATAATGGATTATGTTAACACTGTCAGCTTTTCGCTGTCTTGTCACCCACTTAGATTACAGAAAACCAGGCCACTCCACCTTGCAATGAGATACTGAAAAGATACTCAAAATGCCTAAGAATTTAAATTATGCATCCTCCGTATGGATAGAAAATTATTCATTCATTCATTCATTCATTTACTACGCCGCTTATCCTCATTAGGGTCGCGGGTAGGCTGGAGCCTATCCCAACAGGCTTTGGGCGGGAGTCCTACACCCTGGACTGGTCACATATAGACAAACAAACATTCACACTTAAATTCATACCGATGGACAATTTAGAGTCGCCAATTAACCTAACATGCATGTTTTTGGAATGTGGGAGGAAACCGGAGTACCCGGAGAAAACCCACGTACGCACGGGGAGAACATGCAAACTCCACACAGAGATGCCCAACGGAGATTCAAACCCTGAACCTCCTGACTGTGAGGCCAATGTGCTACCCACTCAGCCACCGTGCTGCCCCCGTGCGGAAAATTATTATATTCCAAAATACTACCTACAGTATAACCAAAGACAAACATTTGAGTTTGAAAAATAAATGGAAGACATTTGACAATCTTGCGGTCATCTTAACTGAATGTAGTAAGAGCAGTTCCCATATCTTGGGACTACGAATAGCATGACATTGTTAAGGCCCTGGCACTTTTTAAGTTGTCCCACAATACATGACAAAACTACACAGAGCAATCAATTCAATTAGACAACTCCCAAATGCAGCATTTTCAGACCCTTTAACAATTTGATACCACAAAATGAGAAAAAGAATCCTGCTTTAGATTCGATATCCTTTCATCTGGTCAGAGCAATGCGTACTGAATGCTTG
Source organism: Oostethus manadensis (assembly GCA_024372805.1). Classification (NCBI taxonomy): domain Eukaryota; kingdom Metazoa; phylum Chordata; class Actinopteri; order Syngnathiformes; family Syngnathidae; genus Oostethus; species Oostethus manadensis. The sequence goes on along the minus strand of QODF01000117.1, from coordinate 787,535 downwards.
AAACAAGCCTACTTTTCACGTCAAGTAACGTTCCTGACCACGCCCTTGGATTTAGTGTTAATGTGCCTTCTTGCTTAGCATTAGTCATTACTCTATGAAAGTCCATTCCTGAGGCAAATTAGGAAATTAATTTCACTTAACAGGACGACTAAAATGCAAGAAGTGATCATATTTTAATTGCATCATAAAAGTAACTTTTATGTACAGGCAATGTAAAATAATGTAGAAAGATACAGTATTTATATAGACATCCTGCTATCTTTAAGATGGTTTTTTTGTTTTCTTTATATACATAAAAAATGCATATATGCCGTACACTAAATGATACTTTGCTGTCGGTGTTGGTAAAACCGTTAACAAATATTGCACGTTGGCGATGGATCTTTCAGCATGACTGACTTTCTTGACTGACTTAACAGCCTGTCCTGTGTTTGTGGCTGATAGAGGTCTTTACAAATTTTCTCCATTTATCCCTGTCCATGGCAATGGTCTTTGTTTGCCACATGCTCTTCTGGTATCATGTCATCTAGCCATTCTCTCTTGGGTCTTCCATGTTTGTTGTTGCCTTCAATGATGCTAAAGATAGCTGATTAACTAGTCTATGGTCTGGGACGCTGCAGATGTGACCAAAAAAGTTCAGCTTTCTCTGCATGGCAGTTTGTACCACGCTTCCCTTTGTGCCATCATTCTCACCCTCTGCCATATTTTATTGTTCAATATTCTGTGCAATCATCTAATGCTCAGAGGTTTCACTTGAGGTAGACGAAGATGATGGGTGATTTTGGGTCTCCCTGCCTTGTACCTTTTTTTTGTTAATGACAACTATTGGCCTTAGTTGGGTCATTCTTGAGCATGACCATGATCCAAAATAGAAGGCAAAACAACAAAGTGTGGCTGTCAAGTTCTTCCTGACTTCATGCATCCCTCGAACTTGAAAGAGAGTCTGCGTTACTACACTGAAGAAACTGGATCCACTCGATGCTTCACTTTCTTTCACTTTATTTAAGTGAGGAGTCGCTTTGCAACATATTGTAGCAAAGCGTGCTGATAGTACCAGCACAGCACAGGTGACAACCTTCAAGTAGAAGAAACCATATATGTAATATAAACAATGTTACAATTGCTACCATTACATTTACCAATTTCCTTGGTACCAGATAAATTAAATCATATTTACATTTTATGCTATTTACAGTATGATACTTTTCTTTTAAACCATTTGTATTTTAACTAGACCTTTAGCCATTATTAGTTTGTTTATCTAATGTCTGACTTTAACAAACATTTTAGATTAAATAAACTTGTTTAAGAAGCGCAAAAGAAAACTTCATAATTAACATTTATTTTAAGCCTCAAAGAGGCACCTTATGCCCAGTCAGAACTCAAATTTCAATCAATCAACCAAACACAGGCATGAGCCGCTGCGCCTATGTATGCCGTAAATGATCGGCGGCAGCATCCTTGAGTATTTTAATACCAACAACTAGGGCAAGATCACTCGTTCCAGTTCATTTGAGATTAGTTCCTAACAAGCCTTAAATAATGACACGCGTCATCGGTGGCGTCTAATTAAGGTAAAGATTCAATGCGTGCGCAAAAGCGGCGCATCAAAACCACAGCGGTCCTTAACAGCATTTAAGAACATTCCAGTTCCTTACCGGCTGCCTCTTCAGACTTGTAGCCCTGATTGCATGAAGTTTGTGTTGATCGCTTCAAACCACTGCATCAAACCCCGCACCTGCCTGCAGCCATACCTGCTTAAAAAGGGAAGCCGCACGTCTATTGTTGACGCCTCGATGCGCTGGTGACTAATTGTTCCTTCCTGTTTCCGGTTGCCATCTAATTTTATGTAGAATATATTTTTGTTACTAAAATAATGTTTAGCTACAATAATAAAACCCTATTAATTGCTTAACCATGAATAAATAAATCAACTTCTTTACCACAATTTTTTTCTTAATGACATTATGCTCTGTTTTCTAATAAATTTGAAAAATAAACAATTCACATTTTATCACTGGCTTTGCCCTATTTCCCCTCTGAAGCAATAATACATTTTAGCTTGTCAGACTACATTTCTGTAGTTTGACTTGACAGTGGCTGAAGATGAAGTTACTGGATAAAAAAAACTTCAGTCTCCGAACCCTAATTCTAGAAAAAAAACTATTGAAGTAGCTGGAACCACATGTTTCCAAGTGACAGCCTCAAAACCTTCAGGCTGTGGAGAGTTTTTGTAAGGAGGAGCAACAATTTTACCTCTGTGCTTGCTAAAAGACTTTCTCCATCATGTACAGTCATCCTTTGCCACTATGCACATTAAGATTGACTGCCTTTCTGTATCATGTTTTTTCTAAAATTTATTTATTAATAAATTATGCTGTTTTGTGGTTGATATACATATTTAGGCAAATCCTATGCTTTTTTTGCCAAGGTAAATACAATTAAGTACATATGGAAGGCTTATAAAAGACACATTCATAGATGTTGCTCATGTGTAGTATTCTGCACCGTTCACAAGGTGTCAGTAATGTTACCTTAATGTTTGATGAGACACACAAGCACCAGACTTGACTGCCAAAACAGGCTTTTATTGCAGGTTTGAATTATCTGACAACAGGAATAAGATGAGCTACTCTTGTAGCCCTAATCCACAACAAGCTAAAACTCAACCCTGAACCCTGACATCCTTCCTGTCCTCCCCTCACTCAGCTCCGGTAGGAAATACATTTACAGCACGAGCACAAGTTTTATTTATGTCTTAAATGGCCTCTTTACTCTTATTATGTCTACTATGGGGCCGCACGGTGGCTGAGTGGTTAGCACATTGGCCACGCAGTCAGGAGATCTGGAAGACCAGGGTTCAAATCTCCGTTGGGCATCTCTGTGTGGAGTTTGCATGTTCTCCCCGTGCGTGTGTGGGTTTTCTCCGGGTACTCCGGTTTCCTCCCACATTCCAAAAACATGCATGTTAGGTTAATTGGTGACTCTAAATTGTCCATCGGTATGAATGTGAGTGTGACTGGTTGTTTGTCTATATGTGCCCTGCGATTGACTGGCGACCAGTCCAGGGTGTACCCCGCCTCTCGCCCAAAGCCAGCTGGGATAGGCTCCAGCATCCCCGTGACCCTAATGAGGATAAGCGGTATAGAAAATGAATGAATGAATGTCTACTATGTTGGATAATAGGAGTGTAAAGGTGACTAGGAGAGTTATGTCAGGTCTGGGGGGTTCTAGTGATGTTAAAAATGTATTTAGAGTGTCGTAAAAAGGTTTTCTATCCTCTAACTTTATAACTGTCGGTTTAATTAACCACAATAAACCTACTGTTCCTTCATTCAAGCACATTCATTTGTTTGTTAAAAATGTTATTTTGTAACTTAAGACAGACTGTATCTAAGACTGACTGCAGATGAGTTAGATGAAATGTTAGAATTTGTTGATTCTTTATTGCATACACACACTGTACATCTGCTATATACTGTATTGTCGAATTAGACCCTGGCAAATGAGATCAAAGTGTTTTGATGTATTTATTCATTGTGTGTCATCAGATAAATCATGGATGCACACCCCAGAGGCCCTGGCCAAGCATTACATTGCCTACAATGCCAAGGTACGTCTGACCAAATTAGTGTGTGGAATAGAATTGCTGAGTGTCTTCATATGGAACCTCATTTGTTTTACTCGAATTGTACAACTAGGTATGTTTTTCTGTGTACGGAGGAACGGGTAGACCACACTATCCCAATGCCTTATTTAATTAAGATGGCTATCTTAAGACCTGTGCTAATGCAGTTAAACTTCAGAAAAGTGATAATCTTTATACTCCGGCCTTGAACCCACAGGCAGGCTAACAAACGATGGGAATACAAAATGTAAGTAACTGATTCATTCACTGAGGCGGGTCTGAGACATCAAGGTATCTTACTTGATTAAGGCATGCAAGAAAAATCCATGTGTGGACGACTGCTTCATGCCGCATGAATGCAGGATCATTAGTTTGCAAGCCCATGACCAGAAGATCAATGCCTGTTTGAGCTCTCGTGTAATATTTGGACCCATTTTGGGTTTCCCGACCTTTAAGGGGGTAACATCTGTGTTTATGAATTTTAATATTACAAGAGACTTCCTATTCAGCTCACTGATGTGCTCAAGTGTTTTCTGCTCCTGCCTGAGAGAAATTACAGCACACAAGCACAAAGGTTAATGGTTCCATCTGTTGGGGAAAGGCAGAATTGCCGCTGTTTTTGTACTTAACATGCATTAAAGCAGTGGTTCTGAAATTGGGGGCCGTGCCCCGGCATTTTGACAGGGGGGTTGCGGGGCTACCACGAACATGTTTTTTTTCGGGAGGGGGTCGCAGAAAATCAGTTTATCTCCAAGAGGGGGGCGCTGCAAAAAAGTTTAGGAACCACTGCATTAAAACATTGAGAAGTCATCTGCAAGTATAGCTTAGCAATATAACTCATAATTTAATATTTCTTCTATTGATGTAAATCTTTTTTTCCATTCTCATCACATAGAATACACAGTGACGTTTAGTATTGTTTTCCAATAATTCTGACTTTTCTTCTCTCCCAGCTTCTTGGTAACACAGAAGTGGAAGCCCCAAAGGGAACAGAGGTTGTAAAGGATGCAGTGAGAAAGCTAAAGGTACAGGTTTACTTCAGACACTTGCCTTGAGGGAGCAAGAGACAAAATAGATAAAAACCTCAGATCAGATGATAGCTGTGATAAATATATCTTCAGCTACTGGCAAGGTGCCTTTGGAGTTTTGTTATTCATGTTGTTCAGCTGAGGCAACCCTGAATGCTTTTAAAAGTGGATGCAGGTGACCCAATAAATCACCACTGTGTACAGTACCAAGTGGGTTATATTTCTGGGCGCCACTTTAGTGCTTTTTCATCAGCAACAGGGCTAATGTTTTTGTTCAGAATGGCCATAAGCACCCCTCAGGTTAGCACTAAAGGCTTGCAAGCTAGAGAAGCCATTTCTCCAACCACCTCAACATAACTACGGTAGTATTTTAACTTGTTTTCACCTCGCTGTAAGTGCCAAAGCTTCCAAACCTTAACGCTAGACGAACAAAATATTATCAGTGAAGCATAAAGTCATAAACATCTAAAATTGTGAGCTTTTTTAACAGTGGTAGATGCTGTACAGTGTATCTGTTATCACATTATTTATAAATTATTATTATTATTATTAACTATTAATGATCTCCATATTTTTTCTGAGAAAAAAAATAAAAATTTGGGATCAAGATTTTTTTGCCTGGCCGCAAATGTGCAGGGATCCACGGTATTATGGATTGTCGTTGTAGTCTTAAGGATGATAGGATTTCCTAAAGGAACGACCTGAACATCGTGCTTACACCGTCTATGACTGACTTATTTTCAACATTACTCTTGATTTCCAATGAACTAACGGATGTATTTGCAGTTTCAGAGGCATATCAAGAAGTCAGAGGGACAGAAAATCCCCAAAATTGAACTGCAGATTTCCATATATGGTGTGAAGATATTAGATCCCAAGACAAAGGTTAGTTCTACATCATCGACTTTAGCAGGACTGCATTTTAATCAAATCCATTATTGCGTTTCCCTGTTGTGACTGCTCAAAAAAGTCATCTAATCTGTGCAAATAGTCATGCAACACTTCTATGAACTCAATTAATAACAATATTGTGGCTTTGGTTTTCAGGATGTGCAGCATAACTGTCAGTTACACAGAATATCCTTCTGTGCAGATGACAAAACCGATAAGAGGATATTCACATTTATCTGCAAGGACTCTGAGTCAAACAAACACCTCTGCTATGTTTTTGACAGTGAAAAGTGTGTAAGTGCTGCAGGTTTTGATAAGTGGATGTCTTGAGTTCATCCACCATCTTCAATCGACTATACCATTCAGGTAAATATCACGGCCTGCAATTTTGTTATGTTACAGGCTGAAGAGATCACGCTAACTATCGGCCAGGCTTTTGACTTGGCCTACAAGAAGTTCCTGGAGTCGGGGGGTAAAGATGTGGAAACCAGAAAGCAGATTGGAAGTCTGCAGAAAAGGGTATGTCTCACATGTTGTTCTTTCAGCATGTTTGGTGTTATTAATGACTTTGACATGCACCAACCACTAATTTCCTTTTAATGATGTGTCATTTGGGTGCGGGCAAATGTGAATGAGCTCTTTAGTTACCTTGTTTGGCACAGCCATCATAAGTGGGTGAATGATGATGAAGTAAAGCGCCTCAAGTGCCGTATATATGAAAGATGCCACGCTCCTCAAATGTGCCTGCCCTCATTAAAAAAAAATTAAAATCATCAAGTGTGAGTACTTGGTTGTTGATGGGAAATCTAACTGTATAATTACATCCAAAAATCGATTTCTGAGGAAATCTGGATCTTGGAACTTAAGAGAAACAAACACGTTATCCTGAGTCTACAGTGTAATTTTGTTTTTTCACATCAAGTTGAAGATGACTACATTTGGCAATAAAACTATCACATAACATCTGCATGATACACGGCATATTTAAATTACGGAATGACTTCAGTTTAATGCTGAAGTTGGTGGTACTGATTGGAGTAACAAGATGTCTATGTCAAACACTGATCACATCTTTGCAAATTTTCATAACACAATGGAGGCAATACGTCAAAAATACACCAGTACTTGTAACGAAATATCAGACATAACAAAGTACAATGGGTGCATTCTGGGGTTTTGCGACTCTTTAAGAAGAAAGTCTCCTTTTTGAAGGTATACAAATAATTAAAAACACCTGAAAATATTTTAAACCAGTACTGAAACAAATGTAATACTGAATTACACGAAGCCAAACCGTTCTATTTTCAAAGCTAAATAAATCTCGCTGCTTCCAGCCCTAAAACTTTATTGCAAACTATTAAATCTTTAAAGGGTGAAAATAATTAAAAAATTCCAATATATTACAAATTTCCATAAATGGTACTCTTCTCACTGATTAAGAAAAAATGGCTAATTTCTTTAATAACTCTCATCTGTACAAAGGTTATTCTCTAAGCTTCCTCAATACTCCCACTTCCACCAAATGCATCTCTGCAGTTCTCCCTTTTTGAGATCTGAGTGTTTTATCAAATATTTTGAGCTCCTTTTGAGATTTTGAGATCCCAGGTTGTGAAAAATGGCATGACAATACCATCGGCATTAGACAGTTCAAAACAAGCACAATGGCTAACTGTACCACCAGACCAGTAACCGGACCAGTAACTAATGGACTTTTGCCATTACAAACTCTTATGGACTAACATTTAATTTTTTTGTTTGTTTGGTTTTGTTTTTACAAAACCCTGGAATGAGATTTTACAGCAACTTAAGATTATTCCATGATTAAACCCCTGAATGCTATGTCAGCACTCTTTCTGTAAATAAAATTTGTCTCAATGGTCCATCCATCCATTATCCGAGGTCGGGTCGCGGGGGCAGCAACCTAAGCAGGGTTGCTGTCTCTTACCAGAGGTCCCTCTCCCCGGCCACTTTGTCTAGCTCTTCCCAGCGGAAGCTGAGGCGTTCCCAGGCCAGCCGAGAGACATAGTCTCTCCAACGTGTCCTGGGTCTTCCCCGAGGCCTCCTACCGGTTGGACGTGCCCTGAACACCTCCCCAGGAAGGCGTTCGGGAGGCATCCTAACCAGATGCCCGAGCCACCTGATCTGGCTCCTCTCAATGCTTGTTTATAATTTAAAAAACAATTAAAATGCATGTATTTGTCAAATGGAATCGATTGTTACATTGTTAAATTTAATTTGGGACACACTAGTGCTTATGTAAGGACTTTCAATCCTATGACTATGGACTTGACTCAACCTGTCTTGACTTGACTTGGACTTGCACCTCTTTACTTGAGGCTTGATTTAAGATTAAAGATTGGATTACAAAACAATAACTTGCTTCCACCTCTGGTAGAGGGTGTAGGCCTTTCTACTTTCTTAAAACTATTGTCCCATGCTAGTTTGAGGATGACCTCTGCCTCCCAGATTGCCTTGGAACAGCTCACAGAATCCATGACCCCTGAAGAATTCATTTGCATTGACCCATCTTTAAAAAAACACAATAATGTTATCTCTAACCATGCAACTTAACAGCAGACCTGCAAAAGGACACTGGGAAGCAGGAAGTGCTCCCAGCAACGCTACAGTATGTTTATTGTTTGCATTAATAGGGAGGCTTCAATTGTTTTCCAGTTTTTGAAGAGACTTGCCTAAAGAGCTTGTCTAGTTGTTAATCTGTACCAATTTGTTCATCATTATTGTTTTTCCTGCAGATCAAAGAACTGGAAACTGAAAACTCAGACCTGAAGAAGCAGCTTCAAGATCTCGAAGAACAGTTGATGATTGCACACGTGCCACCAGTAAGGACAATGTCCTTTTCCTTGACATTTTCTAACAGATTTTAGTGCTTTTGTGCGACACTTTTGACTAATAACGATGCTCTGCCATCTCTTCTCAGCCGTTGTATATAAATGAAGCTAATGAAGCATACATGCTGCAGAGGCCCTCTTCTCTCTTCTGGTGTCACAACATCAACTCCTGTCTGGAAATCTCTTCTGTCACGCTCACACCTATGAGCTCACCAGAGTCCAACCTGTCTGCTGGACTACTAACTCCTCCGCCTGCCAAACCCACTTTCCTTCCTCCTAAACCTCCCGAGGGATGCAGCATCCCGCGACCCCGCGTAAACCTCATATGCGTCTTGTTATTTTGCTTCTGTGGCCGTCCCTCAAGTCTTATTATCTACCCTTTGTCTGTCATGCTTCTGTTGGTTAATTTGCAAACTTTCAGCCCTGCCGACCGTAACCGTGTCTGACACTTTACACAGGCAGGGAGTATCTCAATGAAACCGGAGTCTACAGACATGTTTGACATGGTTCCCTTCTCCCCGGTGACCCCGCTGGTGCCCACACAGGTCAGCAATGGCTGCCCTCCACCACGACCAACCACACTGCCATCAAATATAGGTGTGTAGCCCCTTCATGGTCTATTTTTCACAAACTAAGTCAACAGTATTTGTAATGGGAATGTGCTGCCTGCAGGGAAAGACCTATTTGGTGCAGAGCCATTTGATCCATTCACCTGTGGAGCAGCTGACTTCCCTCCAGATATTCAATCTAAGTTGGATGAAATGCAGGTGAGCATTTATGTGTACATACTTTAATTTTTAATTCATTTGTTTTGGATTTTGGGATATAAGTGTTTACTCTCAGAGTAAAACATGGCTTAGTACTTAGTGGGAAAACCATTCTTGGCAAACACAGGGGGCATTTCTTGTACTTGGTCACCAGGGTTGCATACATCTTGGGAGATATTTTGGTGCACTCCTCTTCACCGATACTCTCCAAGTCAAAAAAACATTTGAGGCTATTGTTATAACTCTGAAGTTTCAGCTCCCTCCACAAATTTACTATGAGTGAAAGGTCTAGAGACTGGCAAGGCCACTATGTGTTCCTTTTTGAGCCACTCCTATGTTGTCTTGGCAGTACAACCCATCTTTAGTGTTCTGGCTGAGCCCAGGAAGTTCTCATCCAAGATTTCTACCGTACATGGTCCTTTACAGCATTCAGCATTTATGTGTCCCCTAACAGTTCGGCTGCGTTCACACTGCAGGGTAGGATTCCCAATTTTTGATGTGGTGGTTCACATCACCAAAAAAATGTGACTTTTAATGTGAAGGCAAAGCGCCTGGAAAGTGACGTTCATGTGCAGAAGCACGATATCACTCGCATTTCCGTGTGTTCAGGGAAGTAAAGACTGCTGCTATGTGTGATCCGGTGATGTTGATTTCATTTCTTATTTGATAATGGATCAAATTTAGCAGCTCCAGCAGAACATGACCTGACTTATCCTGTATTCCTTCCATTTTCCAAATCTAGTGGCCAATAGTGATGTCTTTCTCCCCAAGCTTCTAGATACTTGTCTTGTAGTATTCCGGTCTTGTGCCGACCCTGAGAACCTGTTTCTGTGAGGTTTTTATACAGTGAGTTCAGAATAGGAAGATTACCTAAAGGGACAGGACTAATCTGCAGGGGTCAGAATGCTTGCTGGTTGGTAGGGGATCAAATACTTCCCTCAATTAAATCCAAATGAATTTATAATCTTTATTGTTTCTGGATGTTTTTGCCTTTTCTTTCTCTCTGTTACAATAAACTGACCATTACAATTTTGGACTGTTCGTATGTTTGTAAGTAAGACATTAATAAATGCTTGAAATGGTTTATTGGGGAACAGGGCACATTTTTGAGTCAACATTCAGAGTACACTGAACCCTTGCTACTTCACGGTTCGACTATCGCGGATTCACGACTTCGCTGATTTTTTCCATTACAGTACGTCATATTTGAATGGTGTAAGGCTGCTGATGGCTACATATATACTAATTATAAAATACAAATGTAATGAATGTGCATCTTTTCCATGAATCTTTTGTACCGCATCCAATAATATTGCTTGTTGCAAAAATCACATCTCGAATAAACCTATACTACTACTACAACAAAACAAGCATAAAATTGCGTAAAGTATATTTGAATTTGAAACTAGCATGTAATCTCGCCTGTGATTGGTGTTTTGACCGTTTCTCCGACCCGCAGCAGCTCAAGCAGGGACATCCACTGATTCCCAGCCTCAGAAACAACGTTTTACCTGCCAGCAAAGGATGGTTGGCCAAGGTGCAGAAACGCTTTGGCCTGAAAAGCGTTACCCTGCATGGCGAGGCTGCTTCCGCTGACACGGTCGCTGCTGAAACTTACGCGAATGAGACGTTCAAGAATATTATCGCTGAAGGTGGATACAAGCCCCAACAAGTCTTTAATATGGACGAGACGGGTTTGTTTTGTAAGAGAATCCATCGCGAACTTTCCTGTTCAAAGAAGAAGCCAAAGCCTCTGGCTTTAAAGCATTCAAAGATCATGTTACCCTCGTGTTGTGTGGCAATGCTGCGGGATTTTTGCCAAAGCCAGGGCTTATTTATACATTACATTACATTGCATGTACATTAAAGGGTGGTTTGTTAACAGTACATACGACGAGAGCTTTAATGTAACGTCCAACTCTATCGTGGTGAGTAAAATGCTGTACAATTGTACAGTACGCACCATAACAATCTTTCTGTTTTTTTTATGTTCACTGACTGCTTATCATTTGTGCCTGTGTACTGTATGTACGTATTGTAGATATCTGTACATTACTGTAAAGGGTGGTTTGTTAACAGTACTATGTAAAGGGAGGGTTTTAAAAGTCTGAATATGTAAATATGGTGTCCCTACTTCGCTGATTTCAGCTATCTACCGCGATAGACGAGGGTTCACTGTACTCTGTAACTAAACTTCATGGTTGGCGTTTGCCACTAGATGGCAGTGTTGGCTGCTTTTTCTCTAAAGCTACTTTAACCGTTGTCTAATTCTCCACCATTGAATTTATGTCCTACCCTCTCCACATGCAGCGTCAAAGATGGTTTGTGGGTTTTTTTGGATGTCTACGTGTTCTGTGGTGCTGCACGGGCACCTGCGGGGTTTTGCATGTAAAATGCATGTCACTTTCACCTTTCATTGTGTACGTAACCTCTGTTAGGTTCCACTTGCTTGCCATGCACTATATCATGTCTGTGGCTTAGTAACTAAGGTGTGAAGTTCATGAATCCCTTGCATTTCAGTGTAAAAGAAGTGTGTTTATTTTACAAAATGAAAACAAGCCTGATATTTTGACATCCAGTATTTGGGGAAATGATCTATTTCATTATGGAAAAATAATGGGAAAAAATGTTTAAGCTGCATGCAACATTTTTTTAAGCATGATTAATTATCACAGCCTATTTAGTTTGTTTTTGTCTCATGCTAATTATTTTACATTAGAGTTGTCATTCCAGCCTTGTGTTGCTCAAACAATCACAATGTGATGCCTTATTTGTCTTACAGGAGGGGTTCAAAATGGGACTAACCTTAGAGGGCACGGTCTTCTCTCTGGACCCGCTAGACAGCCGCTGCTGATGCCCCGACATGTTTTTTTTTTTTTTGTCTTTTACTTTGACACCCGTTTGTACGTAACAAGTGCCAAAGTCTGCTCCACAGTTGAGATGTCACACTTTTCATCGTGGGGTTTCTATATGAATTTGCATTTTGATTGTTTCTGTTTTTCTTTGTTGGATATTTCAAGGTCAATTCAGAACTGTCATAGAGAAGGCATATTTTTGTAAGAACTGGAAAGATAGTTTTGAGTACATTTGCTTGCACAGTGCATGAGAGTTTTGTCTGATTCAGTATGTCCAGTGTTACTTTCACTTTGTTTCAAGTTGTGTATTCCCGTCGCTATCCCAGATTCAAGGTGGCTATGAAATAAATGAAATGTGTCATTAACCACTTATACACATCATTATTGTAAATGAATGCACTCCGTCTGTATTATCATTTCACACAGAGTCTTGACTTTCTTTTTGATATTGTAATTTTAATACAATTTTAGTTGCCATTTAAGATTATAGCTGTCTAACTTTCTTGCACCAGAAGGCACTTTCTTGTATTTTTACTTTTGGTCTTTTATTTTTACTGTCACACTCATTAAAGACAATGTTATTGCACAAAACGGATACGATGCCTTATTATACTACATTAATTGTGAATTTTAATCAAGTGTGTATCGGGGCGCATTCTCTGTAAATGTGCAAAGGATGCGCATCGCTGACCACCAAATCATTGTCACACTTGTTAATGACACCCTAGTGATGTAATTACACAGCTGCTGCCTCTCAAGCTAAAAGGCTTGGGTTCGATCCCCGCCCGGGTCACTGTTTTTGGTTTATTTTTCATTTTTCTTAGTTCCGGTCCCTAGTGCTGCTGCCTTCTAAGAGGCAATGGTTAGAGCCCAGGCCTTTCTGTGAGATGCTCATCCAGTATTTTTGAGTTTACACATTTACGTCATGTGAAACAAGAACAGCCACAGAGAAGTAGTTGCAATATTTATTTCAACGGATGAAACTCAAATGCATCCAGTGTGAAAAATGGTGTCTTCCTCCTTTCTCCTAGTCCCCTCCGCCTGGAATTTTGCAGGCAGGCAAGCCTAACAAATGTTTTTAAAAAAAACTTTAATAAATATACTCGAATAAGCACCAGATGACACAATAGAATGACTTAAGGGCACATTCAACAGTTCAAGTTACAAAAAGAAAGTAATACTATTTTCCTAAATACACTTCTTGTCAATACAGTTTGTCAATTTGTGTGCAAAATGACAACAAAAAAAACCTTCCTAAATTAATATGACAAAGAGCTTAGGAGATAAACACGCGTTTTGTTTAATTAGTTGCGTAGCAAGAGATACAAAGCAAACAGCCAGCTCTTTTTATATAAAATAAATGAAATGATTAAGCGCATATATTAATTGAGGATACCGACGAGAGAGAATTGACATGCATAAAAAAACTGAATAATCGTTTTTACCTTATCAATATGGCAAACTGAGATTCACTGTAAATGTTACAAAGCATCACACACACACACACATAACTCACACTAACAACGTATTTATCTCCATCATGAGATAGAAAGATCTTTATTGGCATCCCCCAACCCTTGGAGTAGTTAGTGTCATGCTACTGTACAAAACAGCATCTGTGAAAGAACATTTACATATTGTAGCGTTGGATGTCAGTCTCAGTGACGAGGTAGCTCACAGAGGAAACGTCAATCAGAACTTTTTTTTTTAATGGTCTATATATGTTCTATATGGTCCATGTAAAGTTGAAATGAATGGATACAAACATTGGTTCATCAAAAAATTGTTTTTTGCCATTGGTTGTCAGTGACACAAGTGTACAAAAAAACCAATCCAAAATATTGTTTCCGTTTTTCATTTTTGGTAGGGGTGAAAGATACAAGGACCGATCTTTGTCTGGACTTTTACTTTCTCGAAACAAAGAACAGGGAACTTTGGACCAGAAACCAGACAAATCAATGATCCTGATGTGACCAATCGTATCTGTCAATTCCAAACATTCATCTAACTCGATCTTTGGATGCATTGTGAGTTGAAAGGCACAATAAATATCTTGCCACAGGGCCAGAACAGTCCTCAGTACTCGTATGTACAATGTGGCTGATCAGGACACCTGTCAGTTCAATAGTCTCAGGAGTCTCCTTGGCATTTTTACAAGAAGCACACAGGCCCGATATCGATGCCGAACTCTTGATTTGGGCCGCCAATGTCCACAGGGGCAATATCCAAAATGGGAAGTCTGGCAGTTTTCTGTGTCCTGTACTCAAACACTGTCTTGCCCCAGTTGCCATTTGCGTTCTGAAAGAGACGGGATAAAGGTGAGTGTCTTTAACATTTTGGTAGACGGAATGCACCTAAACCTCGGTTTTCAAGCACCCCGGTTTTTGTATTATTCCGTTTTATGCCAAAATTATGCCTCGGCTATTTTACACTGTCTTGATTATAATACAGAACTGTTGTTTTACTCACTGGTACGCTGAATTGTGTGGTATTAAAAAAGATGTGGACAGATGACTCCCAGCATAGGTTGTTTATTCAGGCATCTTGGATCATACACCTAACACCAAAGCTTGCAATACTTCTGTCAGGCAGGATAAGTATCCAAACACTGCATACTTTCAATATAAAAAAACACTTTTAAAAAATGTAAATAATTAATTTGTAAATAACCCAATTTAATTTTATATAATATTGGCCATTATTTATTTAAAAAAATATACAGTTAGAAATCCCCCCGTTTTTGCATGTTTATGCAAGCACTGAGCCGTCCCACTTTGGACAGTCCTTGAATGCCCCATCTAACTTTCTCCCACACTGCACAGGTAAGACTACAATACTGTATTTTTCCTGTTTTTTCACCTCATTTTCTTCTTTTCCTTTCGACTTATCCTTGCTTATCTCTTCAGAGGCAAATCTATTTGGTCCCAATACTGATATTGAATTATGAATTATGTACATTTTGCTTGAATATTATTTACTTGACAAATAATAGGTTGCAGTCAACCAGAAATTCATAAATACATTTTTGAAAAACCATGATAGAGTAAGGCTGCAAAATTCAAAGCGCAAAGTGGCAAGGCATTACTGTGAAGTAAGGAAGTAAGAGCAACGTGAGGATCCTCCGTTGTGTCCTTGGGCTGGGTATTCTGAAAATGTTGGTATCGATCTGATACCAAGTAACTACAGGACCGCTATTGTCGATACTTTTTACTTTTCAAGATCATTGAACGATTTAGCCTTTAATTAGCCTTTGGTATTGATCTTGCATTGATCCTCCAACTCCTACTTTGGGGGGAATTGTTGAGTCTGAGCTGGGAACTTACTGTGCAGGAGTCTTCCAACACTGTGTATCTGAAGCGGTTGTTTCCCTCTGCTTTGAGCTCAAGGTCATTGGAAGCTTTAAGGACCACAGCCTTCTTCAAGTTCTCTGCCTTCTGGTCCTTATAGCCCACAGAGTTCTTGCAGTGGTAGGTAATGGATTGAGAGGCTTCTTTGGACAGCAGGCGAATGAAGGTCATCTGGACGGTGATGGTATTTGCTGGCTGATCTTGGTTGCCATAAGTGAACTACAAAAAAACAACAAATCCATGAATCCAACATTCTGTACAAACATCAATCACTGCCATTCAATTTCAGTGTCAGTGTCTTCGTGTGTTGCCTGCACACATGGTATTTATGCTTGAACCTCCAACAAGGTAGCAGCAGTGCTCAAACTAAATAAATTAAATAAAATGATGCAAAGGCCACTTTGTAAACCAGCACATGTAGATACTGTATGCTCAGAAATTATATATATTTCAAGAAAAAACGGCATCCCAGCAGCATTGTGATATACATAAAAAGACATCTTAGTACGGACTTTGGTCGTTTTTTTTTATTTTTGCAAATATTTCCTCTATTTTCTTTCTCATAAATTATGACTTTATTCACATAATATGTTTATTAAATTCCAGTAATATTCTGACTTTTTGACCAAACTAATTTTGCAGAAAGTACAACTTAATTTTTGTTTGTTTCTCATAATATTTTGACTTTTAAATATTATTTAATATTTCAACTTTATGCTACTAAAATGCTTTTTCCTGAAAATATTACAAGTTTATTTTCATAAAATGACGACTTTTTGCTTCTTAGAATTTTACATTTTTTCTCTTATTATCTAGACTTTATTTCCGCCAAAGTCCAGCTGCTTTTTCCATTTCTGATGTTTGTTTTTTTTACTTTCCATCTATTTCAGCTTTCTCCCTGCAAATCTTCTTCTCTTAATATTATTACTCAATTATTGTAACATGCCCTGCGATTGACTGGCGACCAGTCCAGGGTGTACCGCGCCTCCCGCCCAAAGTCTGCTGGGAAAGCTCCTGCATACCCGCAACCCTAATGAGGATAAGCGGCATAGAAAATGAATGAATGAATTATTGTAACATTGTAATATTACTGCAAACTAACACTACAATAATTATAAGTTTGTTGTTTTGTTTGTCTCTCGTAATATATTAAAGGTTTAATTTTGTAAAATTACGACTTTTTTTTCTTGTTGTTGCATTACCTTTTTCCCCCCAATTCTCCTATTGTTTTTGCTTTCCAACAATTTCAGCAATCTTCCTGTAAATTTTCTTTTCATAATATTATTACTTTATTTTTATAACATAAATTGTAACAAATATTACCACAACCTAAAAAATTACAATAATTTGCTTAAAAAAATGAAGATTTTTTCTAAAATAAGACAACTTCATGCTTCTTTTTTTTCCTAATAATATTACAGCATAATTCTCATAAAATTACAACTTTTTTCTCTTAATTTTTTGTCTTTGGTCTTGTATAATTACTGCTAAATGTGGCACAGGTCAATAAAAGAAGAGGTGCATTCCACAAATAGCCACCGGGCCACACTTTGGACACCCCTGCCGTTGAAAACCGGTTTTGTCCCCTACGGAGGGCAAATATGTGAAGGCCGCTATTAGTATTAGCATTATAAAGCATTTAGGCTGCTGCGATGCTAGTTGCTACGCGTCATGACCTGATGTTCGTTAAGATGTAAGCGCTCACATGTGTTCCTCTGTTGATGTCAGCTCCAAACCACACAGGTTTGTTCCTGGAAGAGCTCCACCAATTTTTACGAGGTATGCTGGATGGGTTGGCAGAGATGCAGGTCTCTCCGGTTTCCAGGTTGCAGTACACTTTGATGGCATCCTCTGCACTACCTTGGTTTGGATCCACCCAGTATTCTCCTTCATACAAGAAAATAAGTAAAAACATTAGTGAGTGACATTATATGTGTGCCCGTGACCCTAATGTGGATAAGCAGCATAGAAAATGGATGGATGGATGGCATTACAGTATATGGTTTGTTTTAAGGTATTCATTTAGGAGTACAATGCATCATATTCAGTGAGGTTCACGGCTGGGGAGGCACTTTTTTTGTTTTTAATGTTAATACTGGTTGGTCATAAAGTGGATAACAAGTAAAATAACAAAATAATTCACTTTTGTTAAAAATGCTATTAATCTCATGTTAATCGCAGTTAATAGGATTCCTCATTTATCAATCAAATATGTTCGTAAATTAGAGCATAGAAATCCTGTTCACCACCTTCTAAATATGTTTTTTTAACATTATCAGAGCACTCTAGACATGAACTAACACCCTAATAGTCAATATTACACTTGCATTACCCAAAATAGTAGACATAAGAGAAAATAAGACATAATATAAACTCATACGTTAGCTTTGGGAGAGTTTCTTGTTATTTTTTTTCTTCTTGTTCTGTGCAGTTTTTCCTGCGGTGGCTAATGTTTAGTCAATGTAACATTACTGGCACCTTGTGATGAGTGTAGTGTCTAGTGTTGTGAGTGACCTCCAATGCACCTTCTGTCTATCTAATATGTCATTGCTTCTGCCAAATGATTCCAAAAACCGTGTATCCCCACAGTCTTTTCTACAATAAAACAAGTAAAAAATACTTCCATGCAAGTTGTGTGTTATCCTTCTTTACACACCGCTCTTCTTCATGGGGTAGCATCTCTTGAGGTCATCACAGGTCCTGGCTGGATGTTTCCTGCTGCCATCTGGGCTCTTCATGCTGTCAATCTGGCTGCTCAGGGCTTTCAGGGTGGCCTGGACACCAGGGTCCACTTGGACTACGGTGGAGGAGTTGCTGTTGGGGAGGGCCTCATCCTCACTGAACTCTGGCGGAGGGGGGGGTGCATCTTCATAATCTTGAGGGCCTCCAAACAGATCGTCCATAGCTGCCACGGGAGGTCCCGGTGGTCCGGGAGGTCCTGGAGGACCAGGCTCTCCTGGAGGGCCCTGTTTATTAAAATAGTTAATTCAACATTTATTTTTTTTTAATAAGAGAGAGACATATAAAACAGGGAAACCATTTTGCTTAATTATTGCAGAGTACATTATAAAAATGGAATTTAAAAAGAATGCAATAAAAACAACAGAAAAAACAGGAAATTCAGCAGTATTTTAACAAAAACCATGTCAAAAACTATTTAAAAAATGTTGTAATATTATGAGGGAAAATAACAACCATACCATTTTAGTACCATAATGTTGAAATATATATATTTTTAATTAAGTGATAATATGGCAAACAAATAAAACAAGTTGAAATTTTTTGAAAATTAGGTCATAGAAAAAATTATAATTTTACAAGAATGTCAAAATATTATGAGACTAAAGTCACCATACTGAAATAAAGTCACAATTTTACAAACAAAATATTTACAAAGATGCCTTAAGAAGAAAGAAAATGTTAAAAAAACCAAAACAGCATTAATTGGGAAAAAAGAGTAAAGCTCAACGTTCATACCAACAATATGCTTTTCCACCTATATCAAAAGTTTGGACACCCTTGGTAGATTGAGATCATACCTCCGGTCCAATTTCTCCAGAGATTCCTCGACCTCCTGGAGGTCCCATTGGTCCTGGCTGTCCAATGTATCCTTCTTTTCCAGGAGGCCCAATAGGACCAGGTGGCCCCTGAATTAAGATTTAGTATGCAGTGTTAACTTTCAGTGACTAAATTGTGCTGACAAAACAGTAACATTATTATTAAAATAGCATTACAAATGTCAAAAAGTGCAGCATTTACCCGAGCACCGTTTGGTCCAACAATTCCAGTAGCTCCCTGTTCACCTGTTGTACCCTGAAAAGAAAAAGTCAGATTTTTGGAAGCCTCACAAGGACACAGATTCAGATTTCAATAGTTATGTAAACTATAAAATACATAAAATGTGTTCCTTCGGGCATGAAACAGAAACTTGTCTAATTGTAACTGTTACATAAAGGGCTGAAACTGATCACTGTGCTCACTTACTGGAGGTCCAGGAAGACCCTGCAAACCAGTAAACCCACGGTGCCCCTTCTGCCCTCTATCGCCGTGATCACCCAAGTCACCCTTATCTCCTCGTGGTCCTTGGGGTCCCTGACATACATGTGAATATCAAGTTATGACTCAGAACTGTAATATTGCTACTGTTCTACCATCAAACTGTTGTTGGGTGAAGACTCACCACTAATCCTCTCTTTCCAGCTGATCCAGGAGGGCCAACAGGTCCTCTGGAGCCCTGCAATTAAGCAAAGTAATGAGAAAGCCCTCAGGGACTAAATTCGTCTGCCTATACTTCCCAGCTATTTTTCAACACCCAACCCCTTCTAGCGTGTCGTGTTAAGTTCATTCAAGCTCAAGCATGCCCACAGATTGTGATCATCATTGCTTCTTAGTCAACATGTCAAACTCATAACAACACGTGCGCCTGTCATGGTGAAGTGACCAGGGAAAAAGTGAGAAAATAAAGTGAGACCCTGAAAACTTCTGGCCTTTGGCTGGGCGGTAGACCAAGTTTGTAACCCAAGATTTTCTTTTTATGAAACAATACAAAATGAAATATATACTGTACGTATGTATATACAGTACTAGACCAAACACTCATGTTTTTGTTGTGTTGAAGAAGGCTGAATTGTAGGCAATTCTAGAGCACCACAATACTATGATTTTATTAGGGCTGTTGTTAATGTTAATTGTTTAGCATCATTAAGGCTTGCACGTCAACCTTCATGACGGCAGATGGAGCCACAATAGCATCCCCAAAGAGTCAGACGCTCTTTTAAAACTTTATTCTGACATGAACACATCAACAGCAGTGTAATTCCAGCACCGTATACTGCATGTATCTCCAACTCACATCTCTCGCATCCCTCTTCTTCATTGTCAGTACATGACAGTGAGGTGCATTCAAGGACACTTCGAAAATCAACATGTCATTATTGTGATAACAACATACAAAAGGGATACAGTAACTATTGTCAAAACTACCGGTATGTACTATGACTTATTTGTTAACGTTTGTTGTAATATTAATTTGGCATTGCTTGACATTTGAATCAATGTGAGCTTTTCTATTTCAATAGTTAATATTAATAACTAGTTTTAATGTAGCTATAATGAAGGTGAATTGTTTTCTGATTTTATGGTTCTCCATAAAGACCAGTGGATCCTTAGTACCTGCCTACATTGCCTAACACGCCAGCCGGCTTGGATGTATTTGCCTTCTTCCTAGAGAAAAAACAGCAACATTGTCTGTTCTAATAAGGGTTTCTTTATCATCATTGTTTTGAGTTAAACAAAAACTGCACCTTTTTTTGGAATTGTGCCCATTATTCACAATACTTATATGAGACTTGAACACATTTTACTCTTTTCTGTGTGTTATAAAGGCTTAAAACAGCTAAATAGAAGAAGCTAAGAATGCATGTAATGGGACGCACCTATCCCGCCTATAAAGCCTTCTGAAAAAAAACACCAACAATGCTTCCTTTACATAATGTGACCTGTATATTAACCAAGCTACAGCAACATTGTTATTAGTATGTTTGTTACTTTACATGGGTAGTGACACCTCGCCACGCCACGTGAATAACTTCCCCACACACTTGCTCATAGCCCTCACAACACGTCAGGCCACTACTGAAAGGTAACACCACGTATTGGAGCTGCCGCCACTGCTGCTGCGGTTTTGTTTTAGAGTTTGGAAAAGTTAACAATAAGTGTAGCATTCCTGTCTTTGTTGCTAAGGGAAATGAATGCGCCACGGAAGGAACTTCCAACGACCAAAGTACAGTAAGTGTTACATGTTATCATCTGTTACTACGTGGTTACAGCATGTATACAAAACCAGCATGTATCTAAAACCATAAAACTTTGTTCGAGGTTTTTGGAGATGTTTAATAGTGGGCTTTGTAGGCAGTGTACATTAACGTCCCATTACATGCTTTAATTAGCTGCCTTTTTCTAACCGTTATTATGTCTTTGGAATGCACACAAAAGAGAAAGAAGCCTGTTCAAGTCTCTTATAAGGATTGTGGATGATGGGGAAAATTACAAAAAAAGGTGTAGTTTTGCCTTAACTCAGCCAGATACGAATGGCAGGATATACAGTGTACTGCATGTCATTTATTTCCTCCTAGCCAAGAAGTACCGGGGTATGACTATTGGGTCTACTCTGGGCAAAAAAGATGCAGACACTACGAAGATTCGTACATGCGAACAGACTGCTGTGTTAGGGAATATTTTCTTTGCAGTACTTCTACAATATCCAAATTTTGAGTTATGCGCATTCAGTGTAGTACAACGTTTTGCTGCGACCCATGCCAAAAATCTACTCCATCAAACTGGAAACCGCACCGTGCCTAAACCACAGCATCAGTTTGGTTTTGGGTTTAGATAATAACGGCGCAGAGAGAGCGAAATATCTATAACGGCTTGCGAACAATTCAAGACATGTTTGTAAACAAGGTCTACTTACAGCCTGTCCTCTTTTACCAGCGTCTCCAGCTGTACCAACAGGACCTGGGGGGCCAGGAAGTCCCTGAGGACCAGCCAAGCCCTCTGGACCAGGATCTCCTCTGTCACCCTGGTAATATATTAGCAATCAGTTAATGCAAGATATGACTTCCATCTTCTACAGAGCTTACCCTTTGTCCAAGAACACCCTCTTTGCCTGGTGGACCATCAGAACCAGCAGGACCCTAAGTATGAAAAACAAATATTAAAACACCAAGAGCACTCTATGAGTGACATAGGGGAGGAAGAAATACTAACATCAGGACCAGGATCACCACGAGGTCCGGTGGCACCCGGAACACCAACTGGTCCTGGGGGACCCTTATCTCCAGCTGCTCCTGTGGATCCCTGTTTTCCTGGTGGGCCCTAAAAGTAACAAAAAAAATGTCTTCAGGAAGGAGTGATGTAGATTGACCCTTTCATGTGTACAGGTTGAATGTATTGGAAATCTGGGACTCAAACTGATACTGACTGCAGTTCCTGGGAGACCTGGCATCCCCCTTTCTCCTCGCACTCCTGGAAGACCCACAATGCCCCTCTGGCCTGTAGTTCCTGCTGGGCCTGGAGGACCATCAGGACCCTAAAACCAAGTTTAAATTAAGATTTAGATGTCTGTTATCAAAGAAGAATCTATATAAGGTACCCCAAAACACTGTGACTCAACATTAATCAATTTAAGACAGATCTATCAATCTATCAATCAAAAATAGTCAGCAAAAGAGTCACTACAACCGTAGGTCCATCTTCTCCAGAATCCCCCTTGTCTCCTGGGCTTCCTGGTGGTCCTGGTGGTCCTCGCTCTCCTTGCCTTCCTGGTGATCCGTGGTCTCCCCGTAGACCTGCAGGTCCCTCTTTCCCAGGAGCACCAAGTGGTCCAGGTTCACCAACTGGACCCTGAGGAAAGGAGTTCAGGAGAGCATTATTTGAATTGCTTTTAGTATTTTACACTGAGAATGATACTTACAGTTGGCCCTGGTGGGCCAACTCTTCCTGCAGATCCAGGGAAACCTGTAGGGCCCTGTGAACAAAACATGATATCACTTTTAGAGGATTCCCCCACGCTGACTGAGGCCTTTATTGTCTCTTAAATAACACCTTATCATAACAGTATTGTGACTTACTGGTGCACCCTGTGTTCCTCTTCCACCTTTTAGTCCAGCAACGCCAATTGGCCCCTAGAAAGATAATCATACAGAGTATAGAGACTTACGATTAACAATTATGATAGTTTCACGGATTCGTCACGTTATTTTATCATATTTGCAACTTACAGGAGGACCATGAGCACCAGCCAAGCCTTGAGGTCCTGGGGACCCAGCATCTCCTTTCTGGCCTGCTTCTCCAGGCTCTCCTTTTACTCCTGGTTGCCCATCAGGACCCTGTGACATAAATGCAGTATAACCAAGGTGACTACTTAATCACTATAACCTAAATTTCTCTTGGAGATTAATAAAGTGTCTATCTTTCTGTCACTTTCAAGCATTGCTATTTTTAATGAATTAATGAGGTAGAATAATGCTTGCATCGATGCATGGGGACTCACAGGTGGTCCAGCAAATCCAACTGCACCGATCGGACCAGGGTCACCTCTTGCTCCCTGCAGATGATTGTCAATCATTAAATTTCTCTGCAATAACTACTACTGACTGTGGAATGTTTGCAGTTTACAGATTGGCTAAGTATACTCACAGGCACTCCTCTTGAACCCGGAGGTCCAGCGGGTCCTTTAGGTCCAGGTTCTCCCTAAAATATGTCACATATGTATTTATATTAACATTGCTTATTGTTTTTGAAGAACAATAGTGTGTGCTTTAAACAATGTACCTTTTCACCACTGGGCCCTGCGGGTCCTAAGGGGCCAACAGAACCAGGTGCACCCTATTAGTAGGAAATATTCAAACAGTCAGTTTCTATTACGGTTTCCATGGGCAAGATGATACAAAGTTGCTCACCCTTGCACCATCATTTCCAGGCGTACCCTCTGATCCTTTCTCGCCAATAGACCCCTGTGCAGAAAACAGCACATGGTTGAGTTTGTCCTAGTACTAGTACTAGAGTGCTAATGTACTGTACTACTGAGTGGAACACGTCACTTCCAATTCAAAAATAAATACTTTACTTACTCTGTCACCTTTAGGTCCGGGCGGACCAGAAATTCCTCTTTCTCCTGGCATTCCCTGAAGACCTGGAGGACCCACATCACCAAGGGCCCCAGTGGGACCAGGGCTACCCTTCAAAGACATTCAGAAATTTTTGGAATACCGTCTGTCATTTTGGTCCAAATAAACATTTATTTTGTTTAACTCATTGTAAAATAAGGGAAACACGATAATACAAATAAACTAGCGGTGGGCAAACTTTTTGACTTGCGGGCCGCATTGACCTAACAAAATTGGCTGGGAGGGCAGACTATATATTTGATACATGCACACAATTTACGCTTCTAATTCAAACAGTTTATTATTTGTCTATTTATTTATTATTTATTATTTATAAAAGTATTATAAAATCTGCAATATGTTCTTGTGTGTCTTTTCTGGAGCACTTTAAACATTAGACAACAAATAACGAAATTTAATTTTACAGTTTTGTTTTTTTTCAGTAAAAGGTTATCTCAGATTGACTTGCAAGTCATGTTGCCAGCTTGTATGTTAAAAGTTTTTATAACATTGGAAGCATCTGGCAGGCTGCATTCAAACGCCTGGCGGGCCGGATGTGGCCCCCGTGCCTTGGTTTACCCACCCCCGTTATATACAGTACCGCCGATTAACTAAAATTCAGGTAGAAATTGCAACCATGCATTATCGCTACTTTTTATTCTGCGTTGAGTCACTAGGGTCTGTCCCAGCTAACACCGGGCAAGAGGAAACAAATTTCCAGTCAATCTTGGGCTGACACCTCGAAAGGGAAAACCAGTTAGTTTCCTAGCTAATCTTTGGTTACCATAACAATTACTATTGTCACTTTGCTGTGTATTAAATTCAAGGTTCCCGTAACACATTTTAATTTTGTGTTGCACGAAGATAAGCACACTGGTGATACCTTTGGCCCATCAGGACCAGGTGCTCCAGGAATCCCTTTAGGTCCCTGTAGACCAGTTGGTCCCAGCTCTCCTCTCTCCCCAGGAATTCCACGTTCCCCCTGAAGAAGAAAGTTTCATAGTTTTATGTTCATAGTCTACCACACATCTAGTTCAGTACAGCGCACTCCACCTACCCTTGGTCCAATTTGACCAACAGCACCGAGCTCTCCAGGAATACCCTGAATAAAAAAGCACATGTTTTGCCCGTGTTCAGCATCTGCATTGGTCAGATTGATAATATCTTATAATGGAAAAACAAGTATGTTAAGATGACTTCATCATCATACTCACTTGATCACCTGGTTTTCCAGGTTCACCAGGTGGACCTTGATTTCCTGGTAATCCCTAGTAGAAGAAGAGAAAAATCAAACCTTTTACAAGGCTGTGGGATTTGTACACCTACTGTAAATGTAAAATCAAAAAATACCTGGAATCCATTTACACCTGGAGGCCCCTGTTCTCCTCGGTCACCTGCCACACCCTGTTGATGGAGGAATTAGTCTGTGAGGCACTTAATGATGGTGTTCAAATATCCATTTTGATCAAGGTGGTAGTGCTTACAGGTGGACCTGGTGGGCCAGCAGGGCCAACTTCTCCATCTTTTCCAGGAGGGCCCTAAGGACAAGGAAGCAACAATCAAAAATGTAGTTGAT
The DNA here is from genome assembly GCA_024372805.1 of Oostethus manadensis. Lineage (NCBI taxonomy): Eukaryota > Metazoa > Chordata > Actinopteri > Syngnathiformes > Syngnathidae > Oostethus > Oostethus manadensis. The sequence goes on along the minus strand of QODF01000117.1, from coordinate 761,925 downwards.
AGTACTATACCTGAAGAAACACTACCTTGATAAATGTGTAATTGTTACAATTGAACAATTGTACTTACTCTTTGACCTAGCACTCCTGCAGATCCTTGCTCGCCTGTCTTTCCTGGGTCACCCTTTTTAAAGTAAGACATTTTGAATTAGACACCCAAATGTAGATGACACAGATTGCTGGAAAGAATTAGACTTACATTAAATCCCTTGGGGCCTGGTACACCCATTGTTCCTGCAGGCCCTCTGTTGCCAATGGAACCTGCTGGGCCTGGGCGACCATCTTCACCAGGTGCACCCTAAACAACCAGGAAACCGTACTTTAAATCAACACAGTCATTCGTATTTATAGAAATGACAAAAATGTTTGAAGAAAAGTATAATTTGTGGTAAATCCCACTGACTTACCAGTGGTCCTGGCTTTCCTTCTGCTCCCTGGACTCCCGGAGTACCAGTAAGACCCTATGGAAAGCAGACCTAATTGTTAGCAACAGAATCATTTCAGACAGAAGTGTATGACTTAACAGAGATATGGCTAAAAAGTAAAATGTTAGGGTTGTCAGTGTTACCCTTGCACCTGGTAAACCAGGTTCTCCTGCACGGCCGAGATCTCCTAAAGAACCTTTTGGTCCTGGTGGGCCTGAAATTCCGCGATCCCCTTGAGCTCCCTGGCAGAGCCAGACAAAATACAGATGACATTATATAATTTGAAAATACTGTACATAGAACATAATCACACAAGCAGAGCTTCAACTGGTAATTATTTTCAAAGTCAATTAATCTGCAGCTTGTTGTTTCAATCAATTAAGTAATTAGTTAGGCCCTAGACCAGGGGTCGGCAACCCACGGCTCTTCAAGTTGGCAACACTGGGCTGTACATGAGATGGGAAGCCATTCACAGTTAGAGAATACATGAAATAATTGTTCATAAAAATATCAGAGCATCTATTCTCCTAATTAAAAAAATAAACAGGAACATAAAAGAACATAAAAGAATGTTGAATTTTGTGGTTCTATAAGGTTAGGTTTTGTAATGTTTTGCAACATTTCTTTTTTACCAGAAGAGGAGGCAAAATGGCTTTTTTGATGGTAAAGGTTGCTGACCCCTGCCCTCGACAGACCACTCACTATGAACCAAACTCAAATAGTTAGTGGTTTGGTCCGCAACATAACACAAAAGAGACTAAAAAGTTGGACATTTAAAAATATTCACATCGTAGAGGCAGAAATCAGAGGATGTTTACATTTTTAAATAAAAAAATATAATACTGAAATACCAAAATAGTTGTCAACTAATTAGACAATTGATTAAATTTTGCAGCTTTAATCACAAGTATCTTGAATTACACCTGTAATTAATAACTGCACCTTAGGTCCAGGTAATCCATCAGCACCAGGGAATCCTCGATTTCCTGGGGCCCCCTGAGAACAGAATTGAGTCACATCTTTATTTTTGGATTTCAGACAAGTACAGTGAAATGAATCAACCGTCATCATGTGACTGTAACACACCACTTAAAACTAATTCCTTTAAATCATTAACATATAATTTAGAGTCTACATCTAGATTTTTGTATTTTCATTCCAAATACATCACTAAGAATCTCACATGGATGATCAAAATTCAACAAGATCTTTGCATTGGTAAATCCCAGATTGAAGTGGTGTTTGGAATGTTTTACGACTAAGTCACTGGTTTATCATTTTTAGGTAGTGACTTACTTAACTTTATTAAATTATGAATTGACATGATCCTTAATGTACACACCGCTGACTATTAAAAGTATTATGACTCACTCTTTCACCAACAGGACCAGGAGGGCCAACAGTTCCAGGGTCTCCCCGATGTCCCCGTTTTCCTTCCTCACCCTGAGGTCCAATCACTCCTTGGGACCCTGGAGGACCCTAATAATGAAGAATGTAACATTCACTTTACTGTGCCATTGCACATGTTTGAAACCTTTATACTGTCATGTTTGTAATTGGTATCCTACTTCTTCTCCTTTAGGTCCAGCTTCTCCTTTAAACCCTGGCACCCCAACATCTCCCTTTAACAAAAACAAAATATGAACCACTGGCAACAGTCACTTTATTGCAGAATCAAAACCGAGAACCAGCATACCAGTTGTCCTTTGATACCAGGCTGGCCGGTGCTTCCCTGAGGTCCTGGAGGGCCAGCGGGTCCAAGATGCCCACCTGGACCTTGTGGACCAAGATGTCCCTGTACATAGTCAGCTAGTTAGCAGCTAAAAGATTTTCATAGTCATGGCTATTGTCTGTTCATTTATGTTTTACATACCACTGGTCCTTTGGCACCCACACCACCATCTGTACCCGTGGGTCCCTTAGGATGTAGAATACAACATGGTAATGCAGTCCATGCTCAGTTTTCAAATACCCCACTTGTGTATGTTTGGTGAGGATAATATGAAAAGGGTTATCATGATGTACTGTTCATACTGTAGACCGGTGCAACCTACAGTAAATTTGACGAATCTTTTTTTTTATTTACATTTAGTGGCTACAGTTTACACGCCCTTGTGCTCTATGTCCGGAAATTATGGTAAATTATTTTTGTGACATGAATGTTCCTGTAAAGTTAGGAATGATTTACCCTTAGGCCAACTGGTCCAGGTCTCCCTAGATGGCCGGTCTCTCCTCTTTGTCCCTGAGGACCTTCTGGACCACGAACACCAGTGGGACCAGGTTGTCCCTATGATAAACAAGTACTGATGAAGTATAGATAAAACAGGAATCACTTTTTGTTCCACATTTTGCTTTTTGTACTTGCCTTCATCCCTGGTGTTCCTGGATATCCAGGAGGGCCACTGAGACCCAGGGGACCCTGTTAACCAACACGTATTGCACAGTTACAATGAACTCAGTCCATTACAATCGATTAGCTGAAGCAATTCCGAATACATTGTAGAAATTGTGAAGCATGGAGAATTCTGACTTACCATTGAACCTGGTTTTCCAATATTACCGGGTAGACCTCGCTTACCCTAAGAATAACAAAAGCAAACAAAGTGCTTTGAATAATATTCTCTTGGCATATGTTGTAATGATGTGTCACATACCGCTGTTCCACCGGGACCAGAACGGCCCCTTTCCCCAGGCATCCCAGCAGGACCCTGTAAACATAGAATGTGATCAGTTATAGCGGTCATCTGCCCAGTGCAAACAAGCTTTTAGGCAAAGAATAAGCACTTGCATTCAAGGTCAAATGTGAAAGGAACTATCCAAACACAACTACTGTAAACTTTACTGATTTTTGTAAGTAATTTATCAATTTCATTTGTCTTGTTAGAAATCGAAATTGCAAATCTCCGCCAAAATGATATTGTCGGTATAAAAGACATATAATGCTGGTTAATAGATCACAGCATACTGTATATTTTAGTATGGAAAAATAGAAAAAAATGTTTACCATTGGCCCTGGTGCGCCCATTGGACCAGGGGGGCCTGTGGCACCCTGAGGAATTATGAAAACAGACCATTATTCCAACCATGGATAAAATATTACAGTCAATTCTGGACTATAAGACACTACTTTTTTCACACGCTTTGAACTCAGCATAAACAACAATGCAGTTAATATATGGCTAAAATAACTACTTTTCCCATGATGCTTAAAGTTCAGATTCAGGAAGTAATGGACTGGAGTAGTGAGGTGGACAAAAATATCACATTTGGGCATCTCATGCTGTTATTGTGTTTTGATCTGACAAATAAGTAAGTTTCATCAAGTGTAGAATTACTACAGCTTCTGTAATTCTGACTGAACTATTTTGTCATTGTTGATTAGGTTACTTTGTTGTTAATGAATAATGACGCTACGGAGAGGGGTACTAGAACTGGAATTAATTAACGTGTAACAACACTTTTATTACAAATGTTCTGAATTAGCTTTATTGGACAGGTATGGTTACACAAACAAGGAACTTGACTCCAAAATCAGTAGAGAAGGCAGGAAAAGGACGACAGAAATGGAACGTGAGAATACTTTTCACTATCTAACAGCGTTACCTTCAGTTTAGTGGTGAAATAGGTTTTGTGGCTCCAAATGGGCTTTCATTTGGTGCAAACGGGCCAAAACATCTCCTGTGATGCAAAAGGTTGCCGACCCCTGTGCTAGACAGTCGGTCTGGTTCTGTTCTATTGCTTATCATATCATTAATTAATGGTGAGTACCCATATATTTTATACTTTAAAATGTGTTTAATAAACTTGTGGGCCATATTCAGAACTTAAACCTGGATTGCTAGCTAGTTATCTTCAAAGTGAATTGTGACAGCGCTTCTGGAGCTGAATGTAATATAATAATTACAAATCACTTTTGTTGCAAATGTTGATCCTAACTTGCTGGAGAACCTCGACGTCAGGGTAGCAGGAGGGATTTGAGGCCATGTGTCAAAAATAGATATTTTTATGGTCCTATCAATTACTCATTTACTGTGTCATTATCTAGAGTTTGTGTGTTTACCTTGGATCCAACTGCTCCTGTTTCACCTTTTTGCCCAAGTAGCCCTGCATGTCCCTGTCAAGACATAAACTTGAAGGTAAATAGGAGGAAAAACTATAAAAGCAAGCAACATCTTCATAAATACCAATGACAATGAACGTTTTTACTCACTCTGTGGCCCTTTAGTCCAGGAGGCCCAGGTGTACCTGGAAACCCTCTAGCTCCCTAAAATATGAGTTATCATAACAGCAGTCAATAACAGCTGCAGTAGATACAAATACAAACAACAGTGTCACAACACAGATACTATACAGTATAAACATTGCATTACTGTACATTAAGATAGTAATGTTTGATATCGTACCGCCGATCCTGGGAATCCAACTTCTCCACTATTTCCCGACTTGCCTGGTTCACCCTGAGGACGTCGTAGACACACACATTTAAAGAGTTGTTTGACTGCTAAGTCTTGCTGTGAAAGAAACATTCTTCCACTGTGCTTCAATCCAGGGTGTGTTTTATTCACATGTAAAGATCATGCCTTTGCAGGATGACATCTAGTTTATCCATTGATTGCTTCTGGAATATTTTTTGCACGTGTGGATACTGAAAACAGTGCTGCTTTGATCATCGAGATATCACGGCCCTGACTTACATCTTCTCCTGGTTTCCCTGGAAGGCCCTCTGGTCCTCTTTGCCCTAATGGGCCCTGAAACAGAAATTGTAACCATGTATAAATACATTTTTGTAACATTTTATTGATTTGAAATGTTTTCAGAAAATGATAGTATACCATATGTCCTGGATCACCAACATCTCCAGGGGATCCTTGTGATCCAGCCTGACCCTTACATAGTCAAGAGAAACAATGTTTAATTTAAGTTGTTCAGTATTTATTCCAACTTGATGAAAATAGTGGACTTACAGGGGAGCCAGTTGGCCCGGGAGGTCCTCTTGCTCCAGCTTCACCCTAAAACAAACTCTGTGGTTTTAACAAATGATGAAAACAATACAATATGCTATAAATATTCAAAATATGTCAAAAACATTATGCGGGCTACAGTTCTGATCAGAGGTTTACATCCAATGAACCTTTTCCTCTTGTTGAACTGCACTCGTTGGATGGAACAAAGAACAAAGTTCTAAAAAGGGGAATTGAAGATTTACACAAGTTAGGAAACTGGTTTCAGCATTATCAGTTCAAGTAACTACCGACCTACATACAAGTCATTTGGATGGGCCACCACTTTAAGGTCTACAAGAAGACACAAACTCATACTCAGATGAAAGAAAATTGATTAGGATATTCAGGAACCACCAAGACTCAAGGCTAACATGAGCTGAAACTAAGTGGAATTTTAGTGTTACTGTCCACAGTGAAGCCATCTTCACATTGCCTTGGACTGGTGTTAAAAGTGACATCTTAAAACTTGACTAGAATTTGAACACACATGGGCAAGTGTAACCTGCCTGGTTCCAGCTGTTCATTCTGCACTTAAACCACCATTTACTGGATGAGATTCATGTAGGGATGTCCCGATCTGATCATCGGGATCGGCTTCCGATGTGCTGCATGTTGAAGATGCAATTGGCTGGCAACCAGTCCAGGGGGTACCCTGCCTTTCGCCCAAAGTCAGCTTGGATAGGCTCCAGCATACCCGCGACCCTAATGGGGGTAAGTGGCATAGAAAATGGATGGAAGGATGGATAATGTTGGATTCCGCCAAGAGATCGGGCCGATTCGATTGTTGTAACTCTGGGTCACACTCCAACATGGTAGGTTCGGTAAATGCGCCGCAAAGCTGGTTGCCACTCGACTCCCGCCACCCGAATATATTAAAAATAAATAAATAAATAAGTAAATTCAGCAATACTTTGTTTGCATTATTTGTGATGCTTTGTAGATCTGTTTTAATAACCATATTAAATACCACAAATTAATGTTTGTAATAAAAGTGTATTATTTAAAAAATATATAAAAAAGTATCTTTTTTATAGATTATAAAAGACTATAAAAAAATCGGATCGGACACCCTAGATTCAAGAGTGCTAGCCATCGAGCTAAAACCCATGCTATCAAATTCAGGTATTGAGGACATAACATACTTTATCAGCACTCAATCAGCTGGCACCAATGTATCTTGCTTTGTCCAGCCAGCCCCTTGTGTCTGCAAGATGAGCGTTGAGAGCACTAGCCATTGAGATGACAGCCCGGGCCCCCAACTCAATGTCCAGCAGCACTTTTATGGTGTCATGGAGTGAAGTTTACCAATATGCTTTTGCACAGCTGCACCATCTGGCATCCTTTACGCTAGACAAATGGTTTCTGGACAAATAGTGTATGTGTCAAAAAAGACAAAGATTTAACTATTTTGAGTGTATGCTTTGAGCAGTCAAGATGAGGCTTTAAACCCTAGGAACACTGTACCAACTGTCAGGCATGGTGGTGGCAGCATCATGCTATAAGGCTGTTTTGGGTTTATACCACAGACACCAAGAAAACCATTGATAATACCCTTTGTTGTAAAGAACTGAGACCATGCATAACCAGCTGTTCCTGAAAGTGGCACGTATACATGCCAGTTTGTCAGTGAACACATGAATGATGTAGAGAAGGCTTGGGACAATGACAAATTATGACTATGACTCCAAGAACACCATCTCCACTGTCAAACACAGATGTGGGAACATTCACCTTTGCTAGGGGCACACTAAGGTTATATCTACGCGAAGACAAAACGCTCATCAATTCCAAAATGTTTTCTGTAATGATGGAGCTAGTTGAGAAAGTATGTGCATCCATATGGATGTACTGAAAACGAGTGAACTATGTAATACATATGCCAAACCTGTTAGTGGCGCTGTGACACCCTGAAAGCGGAAACATGAGACAAACCGACAACCAAACGCTGGGCATGCGCAGTTGCGGCGATGGCCTGTAAACAGAAAACTTGGCGGCAAGTACGAGTGGCCGAACTGGACCGACGATGAAGCGGAACTGTTGCTTCGAGTCACGCTGGATTATAAAACCAGAATAAAGTGATGTGCTGTGTCTTCCAGCATTTGTTGTGCTTCTCAAAAATAAAGAAGAAGCAGATTTTGCTGCAATATCGACAGTAGGCTCCTAGCTTCAGCAGGACAAAAACAACAATGTACGTCGCCATTGTTGTTTCCGTGTTTGCATTTTTAGCGAATGCGCGTTTGTAAAGGGGTTCAGCTATGACACAAGCGTTTTTATAAATGCTGGGGCGAAGCCGTAACTAGAGAGCTGTGTAAACGACATCTTCAAATCTTTCCACTCTGGGACCCAGTTCCAAAAGTGTTTGTTTACAGATCCTGAAAATTCGGCTTCGTCTGGATGATGCGCGGGTTTGATAAAGTATTTGTGCGTTTACGCCTCTGATCGTCTTCGTCTTCCCTTGACGGTCAATGAACTGTGCAAAAGATTTTTAGATGAAAACCTGGTCTCAGCCAGAACACTGACAATAGATTAGCATGACAAAGACAACTAAACAAATGGCCAAGGCAACAAAGAAGAAGCATATTAAAATCGTGGAGTGACCGGCCTTTTCCTCTGGAGGGAGTTGAAACATTGAACTGCAAAGCAACAGTCTCATCTTTCAGAGATTTGGACATTATGACCGACTGCAAGAAATGCCTGAGCTCTCTGCTCGCCAACAAGGGTTATCTCCACCAAATGTACTCAGAGCATTGAATTGATTGCAAATGGAATGTTCAGGGTGTTTTACAAGACATTTGGCCTCTCACTCAAGCAAGCTTCATCAGTCCATGCTCCACGACAGGGTAGGGCAGACAAAAACATTGGCATTTTTGACCATGACTGTATCTAATGTCTAACTTTAAACTTTATTGCTGATTTTGCTATAGCATTTTTCTGACATTCTTACCCTTGAGCCACTCAACATGCTTTGGGGTCCTGTTTTTCCATCAAACCCTCCAGCCATCTGCGACCCAAGGCCCTGTAGGTCATTAATCAGAGTTGAAATGTTAAAGGTTTTTATCATCAGTGCAGTGTTTTAGTATAGGCAATGCCTTTTTTTAGATGGTTTGTCTCAGGTTTGCACGCACAGTATTATGTGCAACACTAGAATCAACTGTGGGTAGAACTTACTTCTGGGTGAGTTGGATGTCCTGGAGGTCCAGGTTCACCAGGCTGCCCTGGAACTCCAGGCTCTCCGTCATAACCTGAATGCCCTCGCTGTCCCTAAAAATATGATATATTGATATTATTATTTCACAACATTTGCAGCAATTTGTAAGTGTCTTGATACTTTAGTTTAATTATCTGTATTTGGAACTTAGAGGACATAACCTACAGGTCGTCCTTTGTTTCCTCTGGGTCCTCTTTCTCCGGGAGAACCAGGTGGTCCCTATTAGATTAAAAACAAAAAAGAACACTTACTTTTTCATGTCAGTGTCCAGACAACTTTTCAAACGGTATGCGGTGAGTGCCCTGTCAGGCCCTTTTGTGTAATTAACTTAATATACAAAATGACTTTTCCATTCCATTCCATTTTCTTCCGCTTATTCGGGTCCGTGTCGCGGGGGCAGCAGTCTCAGTAGGAAAAGTCCAGACTTCCCGGTCCCCGGCGATCTCTTCCAGCTCCACTGGGAGTACACCAAGGCGTTCCCAGGCCAGCTTGAGACATAGTCCCTTCAGCGTGTCCTAGGTCTTCCCCGGGGCCTTCTCCTGGCTAGGCATGCCCGAAACACCTCACCAGGGAGGTGCCCGGGAGGCATCCGGACTAGATGCCCGAGCCACCTCAACTGGCTCCCCTCAATTTGAAGGAGCAGCGGCTCTACTCTGAGCTCCTCACGGATGGCCGAGCTCCTCACCCTATCTCTTAGGGTGAGTCCAGCCACCCTACAGAAAAAACTCATTTCCGCCGCTTGTATCCGGGATCTCGTTCTTTTGGTCATGACCCATAACTCATGACCATAGGTGAGGGTGGGATAGTAGATCGATCTGTATACAGAGAGCTTTGCCTTCCGGCTCAGCTCTCTCTTCACCACGACGGTCCGGTATAGTGACCGCATTACTGATGACGCTGCACGACCTCGCGCTCCAACCGTCCCTCACTCGTGAACAAGACCCCGAGATACTTGAACTCCTCCACCTGAGGCAAGACCTCACTCCCAACCCGGAGGGTACTGTCCATCCGTTTCCGACTGAGAACCATGGCCTCGGATTTTGAGGTGCAAAGTCTCATCCAAGAAGCTTCTCACAAAATGACTTTTCAATTAGAAAAATATTTTCAATATGCAAATATGCATGTATATAGTATATATATATATATATATATATATAATAAATTAAAACTTTTTAAAAACTCATCAGGCAAGAACCACCAAGATGCTCACCATAGGTCCAGGGCGACCACGAATACCCGTCACCTACAGAGAAATGAAGTTAAATTAGAAATGCATGTTTGTTTTTTTCCCTTTTGTTTTTGGTACATATGTTTAAAAATGTTTATGAAAATGAATATAATACACACAATTGGGACATCACCAGGTTCTCCTTTCTGGCCCTGGAGTTACAAGGAGAGATGGAACATTTTAGAATTTCCAGTGACATCACATGTCTAGTCAAAATACTGCTGCCTACCTTGTAGATTCTACCTCCACCTATATTAAAAAATAAACACACATTAGTCTTCCATAAACTGATAGTGTGAATGTGGCGTTATATAATAGACTAGTGCCACATGGCAATTAGGGAGTATAAACTCAATGTTGCAAGTCTTTTTGTCAGTGACATAATTATCATTTGTGTGACAGTTGGTGTGACAGTTGTTTTAAGGTATTAATGGTATAGTGGCAAACCTTGTATGGCCATTAAGAATATCAAAATAAGCGGTGGGGATCCATCAAAATATTGATAGTATCAATAACAAAAATTATCAGTATCAGATCGATACTACCATAATATGATGGATATTTTTCAATATTTTCCTGTGTACAAGTATGTTCTTGGAAACTGGAAGTCTTTGGAAAACAAAAGACTAAAGAATTAGAATAAGTAGTTTTGTAAATTAAATAGTAGTTTTTGATTTTGTTTAGTTAATTTGCATTATTGACTTTAGAGGGCTCAAACAATTGTTTGTAGTCAAAGGGAATAATTGCGTTATTTTGTTGATGCTGAAATAGGTAGGTAATATTCATTCATTCATTTCATTCTTAGAAAATGGTCCTTGTATAGCAAAGCACTGACACTGTTTCTGCATTTACCTACTGATGACGCGGCATCAGGAGCAACTGGGCCAAGGTTATATTGCCCAAGCATACTTCGACATTATCACAGGAGGGAGGAGGAAGGAACCCACAACCTTTGAGTTGGGAGACGACCACTCTTGCCACCTGAGCCATGCCACCCCTTATCATTTTATATTCTTACATAAGAAAAAATATTCTTATATTTATTTTTGTATTATTGTAATTTATAGATATTTCATGTGTTTAGTGTACAGTGTGAGTTAATTTAGGTATACGTTCTGGCTTACATTAAAACCTGTCTTACAACATAAGTCTAGCAACAGAACTCGTTTGTAACTTAAGGACCACCTGTATAGTCATGAGTAAAGTGCTAAGTATCAGTATCAATATCGGTATCAAAAATACTATCAATGTAGTCCAATCTAACCAATATTTTCAGCATCACCCACTCTGATTTCAAATGTAATTTTATTGAAAGCTTTATGATTGTTTGCATTAATTAAATTTTCATTATTACCATTGAGATTTTTTTGGTTAAAATCGATGTTCTATTGTCATGATATCCCAATCAAAGGGACAAACAATCACAGTGCCGCCTGCTCACCATAAGTGCCTTGCCCACCACCGCTGGGAGTTTGGCTCTGACAAATAGGACAGCACTCTCCCTCAGGGATGAACACCTTCTCACAGTTGCTCAGCTCTTCACACTGGATATTATCACAGAGGACCTGACCGTTGTCACAAACACAGATCCGGCATGGCTCTGGCTTCCAGATGTCTTTGTTAGGGTACACTTGACCATCTGCCGAGCAGCTCCCATCATCTCCTAAAACACAGAAGTGAAGATCACCCTTAGGAAATCATCAGCCGAGATAGGTCAGTGTGTCTTAGTGGTCCAGAAATTGCAGAAATGTTGCTGGTTAGCTTGAGCTCACATGTTTATGTGTAGTATGCAGTTAAATGTCTGTTTTTCCTTCTCTCTACCACTAGCAAGGGACAATATATACAGTAAATCATGCTCCAGCAACTGCAGACATTAATACTGCAACACACACTCACACAAGACCAAGAAAAAGCTCTGGAAAATGTGATACTTTGTTACAGTGTAGTCTCCAGCCGTTAGACATGACATCATTTCCTCCCGAGGCTTTGTCTCTGAAGTGAATTAATTTGTGCAAAAGAGGAAAGCTGAAGCCACTGACAAAAACATCATGTGCTGTAAATGAGTTGCACACTGAAGAGAAAACAAGGCTGTTTAGATTTTATCGGTTTCCCTTGGAAACAGCAGGGGGCAGCTCAGAGCCTATCTTCAGGTAAACCAGGTTAAACCACCACTTCAAACCACATAGTAGGAAAAAAAAGGCTGCATACTAATACCAATACTGTTTAATCTTGCAGGGCCTGATAAAAAAATAGGTATGACACTAACAATATTAATAGTCGCATATTTGGCTGTACTAAGCAATTCCAGCTGAGTTGGATCCCGCCAAAGAAGCTAAAGACCACCAAGTTGCATCGGCAGAACAAACCTTCTCGGCAAGGGAACAACCAACGCTTGTTCAACATTGAGTCAAATGAAACACACGATATTTTGTCTTTGGTGCCCATTTACTTAATGCACATTAATTTAACAAGTCCTCACACTCATCCATCCATCCATCTATTTTCTATACCGCGTATCCTCATAAGGGTCGCGGGTATGCTGGAGCCTATCCCAGCTGACTGGACTGGTCGTCTAACACACATATTCTGTAAAAAATATTTATTTTGGCGGGGAAATTGTATATACACACAAATATATAATCTATATATAATGTTTTAAGGTTTACCATAGAGTTAAAGTATATGTTAATTAGAGCTGTCAAAAATAACGTGTTACTATAACGGCGGTAGGCTTCTTTAGTGTAATACACATGCAGAGGCCACATATCTGTTATAATGGCAAACGAAGGAACGCCTCTACACTGTCAGACAGAGTGTGTTGCTCTTTTATAACTTTAATTTGACTTGAACACAGTAATAGCAGTGCAATTCCAACAATGTATATGTATCTCAAACACATCTCTCGTCCACCCAGCATCAGAACAACAATTCCTTATTGTCACTAACAACTGTGAGATACATGGACATGGACACTCTGAACATCATAACAACATCTTTATTACAGTATGCATGCATGTGTGGTCTAAATAAACAAAGACAAAGAAAAACAGTAAGATGACAGTGAGTAGATATTCTCATCAATCACTAACATACGTGTATCGTACAATTTGCTGTATCCTTGTAAGTCTCAAAAAATGCATATACACTGAAAACATGTGAATCTTAGATTACATGGTGTCTTCGAACACAACCCCTCATTGCTCAGTTAATTCAAATGATCTTTTAGTATAAGCAGATAATTAGCAGGTTACTGGTATTAATTTCATTGAGAGCTGTTATTTGTGTTCTGTCATTTATGTTATGTCATTTATGGTACTTTCTCTTCTTAATATACAGTAAATAATTGGCATGTGTCACACATAGTTTAATAATGATTAATACATTTGAAAACTGTGTTTAATTTGATAATTTTTAAAAATAATTTCAAAGCCCAAATATGATCTTGAAGATTATAACTGTATTTAATGAGCCAAAAAAGAAGGGATTTATTTATTTACTTGGGCTTTGACAGTCATAAAAACAAAGGTTTTACTATTTTTAGTATGGTAAAAAGGATAACTGACTATTACACTATAGATTTGTATAATATATATATAGTATTTAAGGCTGCCAATCGATTAAATTACTTAATTGTGATTAATCATAGTTTGTCCATTTGTACAACTCATAATTAATCATAGTTTTTATTTCTAATAAGCGGCATAGAAAATGGACAGATGGATGGATGGAAGTAAGGATGTAAATCTCTTTGTAGTAAACAATTCAATATGCTAACTGCGATAACAATATCAACTTTGGAAATTTGGGCTATTCTTTTATTTAAAAATAAGATACAGTTAGAACTTCCCCAGTTTTTGAATGCAAGCCGCATTTTGTCCCAGTGTTTGATGGTCCACCTTCTCCATTCTCTCAAGCTGCACAGACAGACTATATCTGTAGACTTACTGTATTTTTACCTTTTTTCTTTCATCTCATATTTGCTCCCAAATACTGATACTTCATATACCAAATACTGATACTACTATAGAATAACTGAGTCAAAAGGCACTTTAGACACACAAAGGTTATCATTTTCAAAAGAGCATTTTATACTTTAGTAAAATCCATCCGCCCATCCAACTTCTCTTCTGCTTCTACTTTAGTAAAATAATTTCTATTTTGTATAAGTACAGGACAAAGTCAAAAAGTCTTTGAAGCAATAAACAAATGTAATATGAATAAACAAAACAAACGGATCGGTACCAACCCTCATACAAGAGTAACTTAGGCTGACTGAACTACACGTTGTCTGCATCCTACTGCTTTTCCTGTTCCAATTCAGCTTTTGCACTTCCTGTTTTTGGCTACCTGTTCCTTGTGGATAGTTATTCCTTATATCTACTTCTTAGGAGTGCTACATTTTTGCCGCAGTGTATTCCTGCCACATTTTATTGCAGAGGAGTGGACTCGAGTCACGCACCTTCAACTTGAGTCTAAATTTTGATGACTTTGGACTTGCCTTAACAATATCATCAAAGACTTGCAAATCAACTTGGATTCTGACATCAATGACTCGGGACTTGACTAGGACTTGTCTGATGAAGAGTTATATAACGAGATTGTTATGTCATTTCCAGCAAACAACATATTTTCCTTTTGAATGTCCGTCCGAAGAAGAAAGAACATGTGCATAAATTCGTACTTACAAGAAGAGGAATTACTTCTGTGAGTCATTATCGAGAATAAGACAACAAAAGATGAGTATAATTTATTTGTATACAACGACAGGTCTATGACTTCAAACTTCACTCGACCTGCCTTTTCTCGACTTGAGACTCTACTTGGATTTGCACGTTTTTACTGAGACTTGTCAAGATCAGTCTTGTCTGTGCTATGTTTATGGGCTACTTGATCAAGCTTCAAGAAGGGGATTATTGTGCTGTCTGTTTTACACGCAGCTGCAGATATCTGCTAGAGAAGAGCGTCCCATAAAGAGAGAGACAGCGTCTCACCGCTGTGAGTCACAAGTCTTTGCCCGGGAAAAAAAATGTAGTGATGTAACGACTCCATGTTCGTGAATGCACCTCGAGTTCCTTTCTGTGTCATGTTTATGGGCTACTCTGTCAAGCTTCAACTGGGGGCTTCACACACTGTCAGTCTGAGACACAGCTGCCGACATCTGCTGGAGAAGAGCAGGCCATAAAGGGAGAGACGGCGTCTCACTGCTGCAGCTCACATCGTGTTGCGTGTGGGCCACAATGAAGCCTGCTAAACTTCAAAGGTTAGCACCTTTTGGCAGCCCTGTAAATGTTAGAAACATTCATTCTTTTTCTATACTGCTTATCCTTATTAGGGTCGCGGGTATGCTGGAGCCTATACCAGCTGACTTTGGGCGGGAGTCGGGGTACACCCTGGACTGGTCGCCAGTCAATCGCAGGGCACATATAGACAAACAAAGACATTCACTCACATTCATACCTATTGACAATTTAGAGTCGCCAATTAATCTAACATGCATGTTTTTGACAGTCCCGTTATATACAGTATATACATATAGTGTATATATACATATACATACATACATACACACACATATATATATATATATATATATACACACACACATGCATATATATAAAAATAGAAAAAAATAGACTACAATTGGGGTCGCCGCTTGTCATTGAGGTGTGATGGTGGGTCATGCAGCCAAGCCAGTTAAGAACCACTGTCTTACAGCATCTCTGATGTGCTGCACATAGGAGTGGGGAATCACTGGTGCATGGTACATGGCACTTAAGTTAGCTCCTTATGTTTGTTTCTTTGTGGTGCCTTTATCCACTCTTTTTTGGTGCCATTTGTAACTGACTCAATTCTGCTCTAGATCCCAACCTTTATGAAACTGTGACATTTAGTTTGTAGACATTGGTTATGCCTAGCGTAGTTGTTCACCTATAACATAGTCTCAAATCCAGGAACATCTGAAAAAAATTAATTTGCACTTTTTTCCATCTTGACTTTCGTCATATTAAAACAATATGGCAGAGATGTCTACCCGCATAGTTGGACGGTGATTTTTCCTGTTGGGTTTTGAGTGATTCTTAGCATTCAAGAACATTTGATATTTTTAATGGAAGGGTTGTGCAGTTTTCAGTGGGGTCCTAAAAATCCAACCACAAGTCTTGAGAAAAAGAAGTTCACTTTTTCCCCTTTGGAGCATATGCATATGGAGCACACTTTTCCATAAGCGAATAAAGCACACTTTAGTAATGACAAAGATGAAAAGCCATCCTCCGTCCAATATGTCAGCTTGATGTGTCTTTTCCACGGGTCAGCTAACCGCCAGACATTTTCCTCCCCTTGTTTAAAACATGGAGTCTGGAGCATTTCAGCATGACTCAGGTGTCTCGCTGCTATTTTGCTCAGTTCATTACAACTACCAGAATATGAAGAGAACAGCATTACCATGCCATGCATCAAGAAACAGTCTATGAGGAAATCCCTTTTGATATTGCTTTGCCAGATCTATGATGTACCGTAGCTGGAAGATGAAACCTCATGGATTTTTTTGGCAAACGTTTCAACACAGAGTTCAATGTGCTTTAGAAGACTCTTTTTGGCCCATTATTGAAAACACGATTCAGTGGAAACAATGAGAAAGTGATTGCTTATTCCTAATAAATAATGGAAAAGTTAGAGTCACAATTGCATTTAAAACTAGATTAGTATTGTGGAGAGATGGACCGATCACAAAAGTACAGATAAAATGAAAGCATACAGTATGAGATCATCTTTCCAGAATCAAGTTTCTGCAATCAGCAACATGTGACTTGACAGGAATAAAGCAGTACTTCAACTTTTTTAGTTCAATCACCATTTCATTTACAATCTGCTTAAAAGCAAAAACACAAGAGTAGTGGTATCTTGGTTTTCATTATCAGGTCAGATAAAAATGTAAACGTATGAAAACCAAAGCAATTTTTCCCCCCGGAAACAATGAAAATCCAGTAAATCTGTCCATCCATTTTCTATACCGCTTATCCTCATTAGGGTCGCGGGTATGCTGGAGCCTATCCCAGCTGACTTCGGGCAGGAGGCGGGGTACACCCTGGACGCAGAGCAGACAAACAAACTTCACTTTCTAATGGAGAATTTAGAGTCGCCAATTAACCTAACATGCATGTTTTTGGAATGTGGAAGGAAACCGGAGTACCCGGAGAAAACCCATGCACACACGGGGAGAACATGCAAATTCCATACAGAGATGCCCAACGAAGATTTGAACGCTGAACCTCCTGACTGTGAGACTAACATGCTACCCAGTCAGCCACCGTGCGGCCCCCAGTAAATCTGAATATTTCCAAAAAATTTGGCTTTTCAAATTATTTTTTATCAAAACAATTTTCTGAATCAAATTAATCAGTCAACTTGAGTCAACTTCTGATGACATCATAGATGGCCGATGCAGTTTCTGGTTGCCATTTTGTTGACTAGTTAATAGCAAACAAGAAAGGATGCTGTCTGATTAAAAAAAAAAAATATATATATATACAGTATATATATATTTTTTTATTATTATTATTTTTACACACATATACAGTATATTTAGAATACAGATGGACTCACACAGGCAGTGTGTATTAATAACGCGAAAAGACCCGCACCACATTGTATGCTAACCAGAAAATAGAAAAAACACGCAAACCGAGGCAAATTTGTGCTTATATTTTTGACGTTGACCAAAAAAACCCTAACTGGGGCTGACGCTAACCGAGGTTCCACTGTATTTTCATCATTTTTATGCAGAATTGTAATTACATCTACAGGCAGTAAGAGGTTAACATGTTCTTTTGCGGTGAGACTAACTTTCCCTAACTGACATGATTTAAGGTGTACGGCGCACAGCTTGATTCCCAGGCACGATGCAGATGACTTACAGCTGCTGAGGGGTGGCTTCACACCAGCTGCTCCTTCCTGCTCTAAAACCCTGGGTGTCATGGCCACACATAAATCTTCCCTCTCTAAAGGATTTTCACTCCTTGCCAATGAACGATACAGCTTTTATTCCAGACAAGGCTTTTAGCATATTAGCCAAAACCCTGCTTATGTTTTGAAGATTTTAAAGTGGAAAACTAAAGATCCTTTCTGTTTAGTGTTCTAATGCATTCAGGCTTTGCTGCATTACTGTATGTTGACAGGGCTTAAAAGCTGTCTAGTTTGAACACGCTCTTCTCCTTGGCTCCTACAAACAAAGCTCGGCGTCTTAAGAAGGGAGGAGCCGCGGAGGCTCACTTTGGAAAAGTTGAAATGGTGAACTGCTTACATATTTGAGGCTTCTCTGTGTAACATGCAGATATGTTGGAATTTGGCGGTAAGCATTTTGTGATGGTTTGTACTAATAAGATGAGATGAACATTAAAATATTAGTACAATAATTGTTTTTTATTCTTTTAAAATTTATATTTTCACCGTAAGAAATAATTGAAATTAAAAATAAATATTTTCAGAAAGTCAAAAATATTAACACAAAACATGTTTTTATTATTCTACCCGTGCAGTCTTTTGCTATTTTTTCATCATGGCTGCAATGTAACACAAAATGAAGCTAAATAAAGTTGCAAGTGCCAGCATTTGATAAAGAAGGTGCGGAACACTATTGAATCTAGTAACTCATGACAAAACATGAAGGTCATGTTAATCTCATTGTCGCCAATCACTTTTTCAGTGAAGGTAAAATAAACCTTAAATGTTCATTTATCCCTTTCATTCATCATTTACGGGCATTTCGAGTTGTTTTATGCACGTAAAAATATAATACCATGCTTTGTGTAACTGGGATGCTAAGCAAAGAACTACAGAGTCAACCCGCAGATGGCGGAGCTGACTTCCTGTTCCTGTTCCAATGTAGTAGCAAGCTAATAGGTAAATACTAGATAAAAATGCATCAAGAACTTAGTTGTACTCACGCAGTGTATTAGTAACACAATATTGTATGCTGAATGGAAAATGTATGTAAACCGAGGCAAAATGTTGGGGTAATTTTTCAACGTTAACCGAAATGCAATGATTAATTCTTTTACTGTTAGAAAATGGTAACGTCTGAACATGTTACACAGAAGAACTTGTATGAATGGTGTACGAATAAATAAGCGGTGCTTCTTTCTACTCCTATTTATATGCATTGTATTGTCCAAACCTCCTCCCTGAGTCACCACTTTATTGTGGTGGAGGAGTTTGCTTGTCCCAATGATCCTAGGAGCTAAGTTGTCGAGGGCTGTCATGCCCCTGGTTGGGTCACCCATGACAAACAGGTCCTAGGGGAGGGACCAGACAGAGAGTGGCTCAAAAGACCCTAATGATGCACAAGAACAGTGGACTTTGTTTTCCCTCACCCGGACGCGGGTCACCGGGGCCCCCCTCTGGAGCCAGGCCTGGAGGTGGGGCACGATGGCGAGCGTCTGGTGGCCGGACCTGCACCCATGGGGCCCGTTCAGACACAGCACGAAAAGGTAACGTGGGTCCCCCCTCCCATGAGCTTACCACTCGTGGGAGGGGCCAAAGAGGTTGGGTGCAAAGAAAGCTGGGTGGTGGCCGGAGGCGGAGGCCTTGGCGGTCCGATCCTCGGCTACAGAAGCCAGTTGTTGGTCTGTGGAATGTTACCTCTCTGGTGGGGAAGGCGCCTGAGCTGGTGCATCAGTTGGAGAAATTCCGGCTAGATATACAGTAGTTGGACTCACCTCAACGCACAGCAAGGGCTCTGGAACCAGTCCTCTCGAGAGGGGCTGGATTTCATTCCACTCTGGTGTTGCCAGCAATGAGATGCGACGGGCAGAAGGAGTTTCAACTCCCACCTCCGGGAGAGCTTTAACCATGTTCCGAAGGAGGCAGCGGACATTGAGTCAGAGTGGGTGATGTTTCGTGCCTCTATTGTCGATGCGGCTGATCGGAGCTGTCGCCGTAAGGTCGTCGGTGCCTGTCGTGGCGGTAATCCCAGAACCCGTTGGTGGACACCAGTGGTGAGGGATGCCGTCAAGCAGAAGAAAGAGTCCTACAAGGCCGTTTTGGCCCATGGGACTCTGGAGGCAGCTGACAGGTACCGGCAGGCCAAGCGGTCTGCAGCTCTGGCAATCGCTGAGGCAAAAACCCGGACATGGGAGGAGTTCGGAGAGGCCATGGAAAATGACTCCCGGATGGCTTAAAAGAGATTCTGGACCACCATTTGTCGTCTCAGGAGGGGGAAGCAGTGCACAGTCAACACCGTGTATGGTGGGGACGGTGTGCTGCTGAACTCGACTCTAGATGTTTTTGACCGATGGAGGGAATACTTTGAAGACCTCCTCTAAACACTGACACGTCTTCCAACGTGAAAGCATTGCCTGGGGACTCTGAGGCGGGTTCGCCTATCTCTAGGGCTGAGGTTACCGCCATGGTCAAAAAGCTCTTTGGTGGCAAGCCCTGGGGGTGGATGAGATCTGCCCGGAGTTCCTTAAAGCCCTGGATGCTGTCGGCGTGTCTTGGTTGACACAACTCTGCAGCATCGCGTGGACATCGTGGTCGGTGCCCCTGGACTGGCAGACAGGGGTGGTGGTCCCGCTTTTCAAGAAGGGGGACCGGAGGGTGTGTTCTAACTATCGTGGGATCACACTCCTCAGCCTTCCTGGTAGGGTTTATTCAGGGGTCCTGGAGAGGTGGATCCGCCGAATAGTTTAATCTCGGATTCAGGAGGAGCAGTGTGGTTTTCGTCCTGGTCGTGGAACTGTGGACCAGCTCTATACTCTCGGCAGGGTCCTTGAGGGTGCATGTGAGTTTTCCCAACCAGTCTACATGTGTTTTGTGGACTTGGAGAAGGCATTCGACCGTGTTCCTCGGGGAATAATGTGGGGAGTGCTCCGGGAATATGGGGTATCGGACCACCTAATCCAGGCGGTTCGTTCCCTGTATGACCGGTGTCAGAGTTTTGTTCGCATTGCCGGCAATAAGTCGGACCCATTTCCGGTGAGGGTTAGACTTCGCCAGGGCTGCCTTTTGTCACAGATTCTGTTCATTAATTTCATGGACAGAATTTCTCACCGCAGCCAGGGAGTTGAGAGGTTTCGGTTTGGTGGCCGCAGAATTTGGTCTCTGCTTTTTGCAGATGATGTGGTCCTGTTGGCCTCATCGACCCTTGACCTTCAAATCTCACTGGATCAGTTCGCAGTTGAGTGTGAAGTGGCTGGGATGAGAATCAGCACCTCCAAGTTCGAGTCCATGGTTCTCGCCCGGGAAAGGGTGGAGTGCCAACTCCGGGTCGGGGATGAGGTCCTGCCTCAAGTGGAGGAGTTTAAGTACCTCGGGGTCTTGTTCACGAGTGATAGAAGGATGGAAAGAGAGATGGACAGGCGGATTGGTGCGGCGTCTGCAATGATGCGGACTCTTCACCGGTCTGTCGTGGTGAAGAGAGAGCTGAGCCAAAAGGCAAAGCTCTCAATTTACTGGTCGATCTACGTTCCTACCCTCACCAAGGTCCATGAGCCTGGGGTAGTTACCAAAAGGACAAGATCGCGGGTACAAGTGGCCGAAATGAGTTTTCTCCGCAGGGTGGCTGGGCTCTTTCTTAGAGATAGGGTGAGAAGCACTGTCATCCAGGAAAGACACGGAGTAGAACCGCTGCTTGTCCGCACTGAGAGGAGCCAGATGAGGTGGCTCGGGCATCTGGTTAGGATGCCTCCCGGACGCCTTCCTGGGGAGGTGTTCAGGGCACGTCCAACCGGTAGGAGGCCTCAGGGAAGACCCAGGACACGTTGAAGAGACTGTGTCTCTCGGCTGGCCTGGGAACACCTAGAGCTAGACGAAGTGGCCGGGGAGAGGGAAGTGTGGGCTTCTCTCCTTAGGTTGCTGCCCTCGCGACCCGACCTTGGATAAGCGGAAGAAAATGGATGGATGATATTGTCCAAACGTAAATGTGATGCCCTTTCAGCCTTGGTCTCAACTGGTCGTACGAGCTCCTACGGCCGGCTGTATGCAAAAAATGCAAGAAACACGTGAAAAGCGTGCCTGCAACTTGCTGATTTTTGAGCCGTAGACCGGGCACAGATGTTCTTTGTTCTGTCAAAACAAACTTTTATTTTTTTTAGGTTGCAAGACAAACTTACAATTATGGTGCATCTTTGTCGGTATGCCCAAAGTATGTCTTTCGTACATTTTGCGGTTGTTTGGTTTAGACAAAATGTCCCGTTTTTTTCATACTTTGCACTTGCGGACTCCGCGCAACACGTGCACGCCACATAGATATTTTATTTATTTCATTAAAAAAAAAAAAAAATTTAATTTTCTTTTTTAAAATTTTTTTATTTTATTTCGAGCCACACAAAATACACAGGACAGAACAAAATGAACATACATCTATAAACAGGAACAATTTGTCTCGAAAAGGAGTGGGAAGAAGACAAGCTTTAGATCAATGTCAATGCTCATTTAGATATTTTGTGTGTTGAGATCTTACTTCCTTTATGTTCCTTTATGCTGACCACAATTACATTCTCCCCTCCCAAAAAAATGCATTGATTTGAAGGGCGCCATAATAAATTGTTGTCTGGTTGTGAGCTATGACCAGTCGAGGGTGTACCCCGCCTCCCAGCCAAAGTCAGCCGGGAAAGGCTCCAGCATACCCGCGACCCTAATGAGGATAAGCGGTATAGAAAACAGATGGATGGATGGTTGTGAGCTAGGCTTTAATGTAACTTTGAGCATGTTCGCAGTAAACTAAAGAATTACAATTACTACCCTTCTCCAGAACATTAATGTCACATTGAAATGATATAGAAGTCTTCCCTGCCTATTTTGTTGCACAATAGATGGTGTTCTAAAGTTGTGGCTAAAGTGGCTATGTTCACATGTCAGTTTTAGACACAGAAAACAATGCAAGGTAAGTATAAATGATGAATGAATGGGATTTTTTGTTTACTTCAAATCCAGTACTATTCTCCTTTGTTTTTAAAAAACAAGGAAACAATTAGAAAAGAACAATTACAAAAGAAAATGTTGGCAACTTTCTTTTGTAATTTAACAATCCCACTCAATAGAAAAAAAAACAACAGTGGGTCAGCAAACCCAGTGTTAGTGTTTTGTTTGGGCACTCAATTTTGGGGAAAGTTATGATACAGGGAAAAGTCTGTTACTTGCAATTCTATATGAAAACCGAGACAACGTACAAAAGCCGAGGCAAAATATTGGTGAAAATTTTTGATGAAAATCAGTCCTTGCTAAAACTGAGGTCTGACTCTATGTCAGCTTAATTGGAGACACTAATTGTCTGTAGTTGTAAATGTAACATTGAATGGTTGACTGTGTATTCATCCTGTGACTGTGTCAGTCCAAAGCATCATAATTCAGTGGGGAATAGTACCCCTACAGACAGATACACATGCAGGCTATGAGGGGATCAAAAAGAGAACTAGAGGTATAGAAAATGGATAGATGGTTGGAAGGCTGCACAATGCAACAATAAATGGGATTTTTTTTGGGGGGGGCTGTTTTTTCCCCTCCCACACTAAACACCTACGTTTTTTTATTGTTATCATTTACATTAATCATTTTCTTGCTCGGCTTTCTTTATAGGAGCTCCAGGAAGGACAGTTGAGGGGGACATTTTTAATAGAAATTAACAGAAAAAACCATTAGGTCAAAAACTTATTATAGCTGCTCAATCAATTGGACATTCTTGCACGTACTAAAGTCAAGTAAAACAAGACAAGTCAAGTCGATTTATTAATGTGATGTTTCTCCCATGAAAGGATGAACAACAGCCAAGGAGCTGGGGCTGGGGTCTGAAACTCGCGGCTCTCTTATCCTTCTGCTGTGGCTCCAGCTGATTTATGTTTCTGTGATGTTACAACGCTGTCCATCTGACGGCGTGATGAGCCTTTCAAAGTTCTGCATTGGAGTTGAGCGTGTGATGTGTAATTCTCCACCAAAGTGCTAGGGGTAGTGTGTTTTTACTTTGTCGCTAATGAACTATGACGATACAAAGGAGGGGTAGAGAAGTCTTAAGAAGAGGAACTGGAAGAGAAAAAAGGAACGTGACAATACGTTTAAGGGCACTATAAAATAGTGTTACCTTCAATTTAGTGGTCAAACAGGTTTTGTGGCTCCAAGTGGGTTTTCGTTTGGTGGAAACGAGACAAAATGGCTCTTTTGACGCTAAAGGTTGCCGACCCCTGGGCTGGGGGATGGGAAGAGCGAGGGGGAATTGTTGACCATCATGCAATTCCAAATGCAGTACTTGTGATAAGAAAAAAATAAAAAATGTGTCATCATTCACAAATGAGATTGCGTGGTAGTGTCAGATTGCTGTATTTTTTTCAGTTTTTTTGTGCAGCCCCGATCTGGCAAATTAAACACATTTTTTGATTGACTGCTCTTCAAACTTCAAAAAACAACGGGTCAAGATTTGTTTATCTATTTCAACATCTTAGCTTTGTGTTGTAAGTGACAAGTCAAGTAGTTATTAGTGTAACATCTAACTATATATCTTAATACATGAAAATACTGTATGCAAAAATAAGCTGTGAACTAAAAAATCCTAGCGAAAGGTAGGCCTGGGGCCCTTTTTAGGGAACATTGTGCAGGTCATTGCAAACGCTACAGTGACACTGCTCTGTAGTTTTTCAAAGTTAATCAGCCCCTGGGGGCCTCCTTCAAAGCACTGTTAGCAGGCAGCGCCTCAGGATATACACAAGGTTAAAGCAGATAGCAAGATAGAAGAGAAACAACTTTAAAGACTATGGCAAAGATGGAAATCCTAATCTTGCTGAAAATACCACAAAATGACAACAGTGTCTAGAATGTGTGTCTGGACTTGGCAGTTGCGGAGCCTAAAACAAAGGGAACGTTTCACGAATGTACCTCATTTCTTATAAGGAAAAGTTAAACAACCAGAAGGTTGACATCCTCCTGGAATGGATAATGTTCGAGTTCACGTAGTGATGCATACAGCAGCTTTGTATCATTAGGTCACCATGTTCCATACATAAACAGTAAAAACCAAAAACACATATTGGCTTGTCTGATTTCAGTGCCAAAAATATGACAGTACTGTCTTGTAAGTTCCAACGGAGCTAAACAACTTGTTTTATTTTTTTATCTTTAACTTTATCGGAAACCTTAATACGCCAACAGCAGGGCTCATTCACAAAACAGCGGAATTCTTAACGTCGTCATTACAACACAAGACGTTTTTGTTTTCTTAGCACATTTCCTATAATCCGTATTAGCATATGTATGTTATTGAAGTATTTAAATTGACGTTTGTTCAACTTTTACGCCACAGAATTTCACGAAAATAAAAACGTATCGCTTTTGGCCAAAATTGATGTTTTCGTTTTTAAAAGTATCACTTAGAACAACATTTAAGCTCCAGCATCATTTCATAAGTACCATTGGAATCGGTATTTAAATGAAACAAGATTGTTAAATACAAATCAAAGTTGATCTACCAACCAAAATATGTTTAGACTACAGTATAGTGTAGAAAAACCATGTTGCCGAGCACAATGTTGTCTGTTTGCTGACACATTCCTTGTGCTGGCACCTTTTCCATTGTCTGTGCATTGCTGGTTTGATGATGTGCATACATAAACAGGCATGTAAACACCAAACAGCAAATACTTTAAAACTCTAAGCAACACTCATCTCAAAGTTTAACACACAGGAGAGCTGTATACAATTGACTGACACAAATCAATTTGCATGACAGGTTAAGTTACATTTGAAATTGCTTAGCCAGTAAAAGGCCAGTACAGGATATGTTTAAACTAGGGGTGTAACGGTACACTAAAATGTAATTTTGGTTCGGTTCAGTTTCTTGAAGTGCTCGGTTCGGTTAGTTTTCGGTACAATAAAGGCAGAAAAAAATTACTTCAAATGTTTTTATTAAAAAAAATGCCAACAATATTGTGATATTTCAAAAAACTCAGTCTTTGACTTTTTTGAATAGAAAAATAATAATACACTGTTACATTTTTTAAAAATTAAAATATGTATAAAATTACAAATTAACATGTTAAAACTGTAAACTTTGAACACACTCAGCAACAGCCTGAATTCAGCTGGAAAAGTTGATTTATGTGGTGTCCTGTACTAGTAAGTGAGGCTCATCCCCCAAAGCAAGGGATGTTTATTGCGTGCACATTTTGTCTGACCTCTGTGCTACTCTTGTTTAAGGCAACCATGTCCACGCTCAAACCGAATGGGTGCCAGAGGCTGTTTTTAAATTCCACATTTTGTCCTTTTTCTCATATCCCTGTAAAACGTTCCAACATATTT
The DNA here is from genome assembly GCA_024372805.1 of Oostethus manadensis. Lineage (NCBI taxonomy): Eukaryota > Metazoa > Chordata > Actinopteri > Syngnathiformes > Syngnathidae > Oostethus > Oostethus manadensis. The sequence continues at coordinate 735,785 of QODF01000117.1, read as the reverse complement.
TCCTTATGACTGTTAAAACATACTATCTCCCTGTAGACTTCCTCCTGCCACTGTTTTCATTTGTAATTATTCTTTTTTATTTTCCCAAGCGTGGATTTCAATGTTCATTGCTGTTTCTGTCTCCATTTTGTTGTTCTTAAAACTTGGCTGCCGGCATAAAGTGCTTATATACTCTGCATCACATATACATCCACTCTGGCAAGGAATGTTCTCCACAAGTATTTACGATTTTCAACTTCCAAATACACTTTATTCTCCAGTCACTTCATTTATTTCTCTTTTAAAGAACACAAAACTGCTTGGTATATTAAACAACGTAAACGAGATAATCCACTTAGCTCCAACCGATCATTAGCAAAAACATGATCCCAATCTACATGTTGCTAAATAAATGCATTAAAACTAAAGTAAATGTCAATTACATAACATGTTCTATTGTACAATCAGTCATTGTACAATTTGGCCCTATATCTTTAGAACCAGTATTTAACAAAAACATATTAATAAAATTAGATTTTTGTTTTAAAATCTAAAATCAAGTCTTGGTAGCCTTGCTAGATGTAATGTAATTATTGTATTACTGTATTTGTGTGATAATTTTCCTCTTTGTATGATCAATAATTCCAACAATCCCATAGTGTATACCTATTTTTTGTCCCACCATTAGCAAACGCAAACAGGATTCATCCTGCACTTTATAGATGTGTGAGTCATGAACAAGCTGTTGAAAACTCGATGAAGACTCGAGTTTGACTGACTCACATGTGCTTGACAAAGACTGGAATTTGACTGATGCATGGGTGGTTTGTGAAGCGTCGAGTTTCCTTAACTCAACGTACTTGAGTTTGACTAACTAATGGGTGCTCAGCGAAGACTTGAGTCTGACTGACTCAACTGCTCGACAAAGACTCTAGTTTCACCGACTTACATGTACACCTGGCAAAAACCTAAAGGAAGACTGCACTTCATTTGGAATTTTGCCCTTTTTCCACAATCCTTATGTGAAACATGAACACATATTTATTTCCCTGTTCTGTGCGTTCTGGAGCCAGAAATCTAGTTTTTCCATCAAACCAAAACATTGCACTATAGGGGAGGCAGATAACGCCCTAAAAAACACTCAAGAAAACGCCAAAAGTGTTCCATTTACAGTACTTTACAGACCTGTATAATAACCAAGCTATAGCGATAATGTTATTGTAGCAGCTAATGCATGATCACAGCGTATGTTTTTAGAGGGCTTTATAGTGGAAATAGTTACCTCCCAATGACATGCAATGTTAACTAGCTCTTACTATCTCATTTTCTGGCTTGCAGAAGTGTTCAAGTTTCACATAAAGGATTGTGGATGATGGGCAAAATTTCCCCCAAAACTGCAGATTTCCTTTACTTGACAAAGTTTCAGTGACTCGTGGTTGCTCGATGAAGACACAAGCGTCTTTTGACTCACGGGTGCTCAATGAAGACTGGAACTTCACTGACTCGCGGGTCATTATTTAGAGGTGAAGCTGCATTATAAGCTACACTTTACATGCTCTGTGGGCGCATTTTACAGTGGCAGATGATCCTGAACAATGCAAAACAATGTATGATAATTTTTCCCATTATGCAATAATTCTGAGATTCAAGTACAATAATTTTCTTTGTTGAGAGAAAAAAATTATTATGTGTAGGTATTTGCAAAGTACCTGAAGTAACACAAGTCTCATTACAAATCAAATAATTATCTCAAATTTGATGTACAGGTAATTTGTAATTTTTCTAGAAAGCAGCAACCTGACAACCCGCTAAACTAATACGTTATGGGTATCAATGTCTATAGGATCATCAATATATGTAGGGGGCCCAATATTTGTAGGAGTTTGGCCCTCTTCTCTTGACATCAGTCAAGCTGAAGCAGCAGGGATAACAAAATGTATCACTTTCTCTTCAGCAATAAACAGATAACTTGGTGTTTAGTGTGGCTTGCTGATAACAACCTGCAAGCTTGCACAAGCTAACTTACAAGCAACAGCTTAGCAAAGAGAACAAAAATAGTAATGATGTTCAGGAGTGGTGTTAATGATGTTACCACTGCCTGACCCAGTCCTTAAAATCTGAACTGTCTGTAGGTTGAAAAGACTATAAATACATATTCGGTAATGAGACTGTGAGATCATGTCTGTCTCTTTGAACATTTAATCACAAATGACAAACCAGAGCCACAACATGTGTTACCAAAGGAAATTCCACTTTAAGTGAATTTCCCATCCTGGATCTAAGCCAAACTATCAGGATGGAGAGAGGGTAAAGAAAGGAATTACAGTGGCGGATTTGCTGTTGAGTGAGCGCCAAACAGCCAATGTTTCCTACAATTTGTACCTTATACACAAACAATAGCTCTATTGTTTTCCAGCTACAATTTCCTTATCGCTGAAATCTCCTTGTATGCAGCACCCAATAAATCCCATTTGTAGAATGCTATAGAAAACACTACAAACTGAAATCAAAAGACTAAATGGAGCTCAAATTTAACCCAGAAAAAATCCTAGGAATGTAAAACTGACTTGATGTTAAGTCAAGCCTGAAAAGATGGTTGTCTGTCTACCACATAAATGAAAAGATTACAACTGCTATTAATCAATGCATGAAAACAGTCAGTGGATCCAAAATTAGAGGAGCATAGAATGAGCTCAAGGATATTTTGGTTAGGTGCACGTCACACTACATGGAGAAGGTTGTGTTGTGTCCAATTGTTGTGACACTGGTGTAACAAAGAAACTGGAACCGGTAAAAGGCAACAAAATGTGCACTTAAGAGCAACAAAGTGTACAAGCCTACCGCGTAAAAAAGAAATCCATACACGTTGGCAGGTCTGTATATCAAACATGTTTTCAAGTAATAATATGCACATTGTGACTGAGGTATGAATGTGTGTAAGAATGTGTGTGTGGTGTTGGAACTGAGCACTGCTGCTAGCGTGTGAAGGTCAACAATAAAGTTTAATAAAAAGTGCGTCAGACTCTGTGTTCCTTTGCCGGGAAGCTGCAACAAATTACTTGCACAATATCACCTTCAAGCATTTGTTGCATTTGGCTGAGTCTGCATTTATTTAGCACACCAATGAGGTGCCGATTGCTACTTTTTTTCCTCTAATTTCTGATTACTATTGTTTAGGCTGGCACCGGTGCCAATACAATGATGAGTTTCTCTACAATGGTGATTTGTTAACTATGATCCCAGTACCCTTTTATGTTATTATCAAGCTTCTCAAAGTTTTTCCATTTTCTGGATATTCTTGTGATATTCCTTAATATTCTATGTGTCATGTGCTGCTCTGCTGCCACCCACCTGCCGCGTTTTGCAGTGTGCTGCTGACTCCTGCAGAGGCGGAGGCCACTCACACACCTGCTGCCAATCAGCAGTTTTCGACTTGCAGCCTGGTACTTATGCATCGGACCCTGCCATTGTGGCGTTTATCATGAGCTTCCTCACGGACAAAGCAGTCATTGTCCAATCCTGCCATTTGCTCATCACTCCATCTATTTTTGTCCAAAATGCATAAGGTTTTTGATCATCCCATTAGAGGATGGGAGGTGGGTAGTCGCATATCAGGCGAATGGAGTGCCTTGTGGCCGCATTTTCTATCAAGTTCCGGGTTCTTCTCTCAGAGAGCAGCAATGATGATGTCGCCGTACGCTGCATTTTTGACAAGGCACTTAATGTCCATGTTAACAATGAACTGGCTATCCTGGATGATACTACGTCTCTCGACGATCTCATAGATCTAGCCTTCAGGCTAGATAACCTTCTGAGAGAGCAAGACTGTAAGCGGGCTGAGGACAGACCCACCAGCATCATGTCGATTCCAGGGCCGATATCAAGCTTGACAACTGGATATGGGGAAAGCAGACACTGACCATACCTTCCCATCGATGGTCTCACCACTCTTTGGATTTTATCGCAGGATTTTCTCCCTTTCACGGTACAGCGACTGCATTACTGCGGACGCTGCACCGATCCGTCTGTCGACCTCACGCTCCAACCGTCCCTCAGTTGTGAACAAGACCCCGAGATTCTTGAACTCCTCCACCTGAGGCAAGACCTCACTCCCAACCCAGAGGGTACAGTCCACCCGTTTCCGACTGAGAACCATGGCCTCGGATTTGGAGGTGCTGAGTCTCATCCCAGTAAACGCTGAAGGTCACAGCCTGATGAGGCCATAAGGACCACATCGTCTGCAAATAGCAGAGAAAGGATCCTAAGGTTACCAAGCTGGACTCCCTCAACATCTTGACAGAATCGGTGACAAAGGGCAGCCTTGGCGGAGGCCAACGTTCACCGGAAACAAGCTCGACTTACTGCTGGCAATGCGAACCAGGCTCCTGCTTCGATTGTACAGGGACCGAATGGCACATAGTAGCGGGCCACCAATGTTGTACTCCCAGAGCACCCCCCACAGGACACCACGAGGGATACGGTCGAATGCCTTTTCTAAGTCTACAAATCACATGTAGACCGGTTGGGCAAACTCCCACATACCCTCGAGTACCCTTGCAAGGGTGTAGAACTGGTCCAGTGTTCCGCGACCGGGACGAAAACCACATTGCAGCTCCTGTAACTGAGGTTTGACTAACGGCCGTACACTTCTCCCCAGCAACCTGGAGTAGACTTTCCCAGGGAGGCTGAGGAGTGTGATCCACCTATAGTTGGAACACACCCTCCGATCACCCTTTTTAAAAATGGGGACCACCACTCCGGTCTGCCAGTCCAGAGGTACTGTTCCCAACTTCCATGCAATGTTTTAGAGGCGTGTCAACCAACACAGTCCCCCAGCATCCATTCTTGTTTTATGACAAAAACAAACCAACCAAAAAAATCTGTATTGATCAAGTCTTTGAAAGGGGTAAACATACAAAATGAGAAAATTAAATCATTATTTCTCCACTGTGTAGATATTTTAGAATCATTCTTATACAGTGGAAAGCATAAACTGCATGTCAATCTTTCTTATACTATGTGCCAATAATCTTGCAAAGAAGTCAGCTTTAAACAGGAGAAACCCTGTTCTCAAAGATGCCTGAAATACTTTTACATGTGTTTGTGTGACATAGTCGAACATCTGTAATAGTAATATTACAACATATAATAAGAAAGGAAACGTACAACTGCAATTCTATCTGTTTGGTGACGAAATATAAAAAGCATGGGATTCTACCATGTGTGGTCCAGGCCTGTCAATATTTATATCAAATTCTGTTGTAAAGTGAATAATTCTGTTTGCTGCAAATTAATACTACAGGTGTACAGTACAAGTCAATTTATGTGCCTTACGTGAAGTGGTCCAACCTTTTATTCATCCATGGACCGGATGGCGTTCCAACTTACCTGTGGGGCCCTTGGTAATGTAATGTACTGCTATTTATTTATGCATTGTGTATAAAACAATATACAATACGGTGGTGGAAAAAAGTGTTTTCCCCCGTTCCTAAAACTTTTCATTATTAAATGAGAAAAGGTATCAAAATTCAAACCTACATAACCTACCTAACTGATTGGGTCATCCTTAGCAGCATCACCTGCAATCAAGCCTTTTGATAACTTGCAATGAGTCTCTTACAGAGCTGCAAAGGAATTTTGGCCCACTCATGTTTGCAGAAATGTTGGAAATCAGCCACAATGGAGGGTTTTTCAGCATTAACCACATTTTAAGGCAGTGCTTCTCAAATAGTAAATATAATGGGGGTGACTATAAACTTTCAGGGGGGGGGGGGCGTTAGAAACAAGAAGTACTTTCAATGTCAGTTTAAACATTACACTCAACATGGAATTTGACTCTTCACAGCTCTCCATTTTGTTGGTTTTCTTGGTTTCAGTTTCAAGTTCAGTTTGTACAGGACAGATACATACATAGATATTTTCAGTTGTCAATGGTATTTCAAATGGGGGGAGCGCGAAAACATTTCTTTCCCCTGGGGGGGCATAAGTGAGAACCACTGTTTTAAGAATGAAGGTCAGGACTTTGATTCGGTCACTCTAAAGTCTTCATTATGTTTTTTTTTTTACACACATTCAGGCGTGGACTTGCTGGGATGCTATGGATCATTTTTCTGTTGCAGAACCCAAATTAGTTTCAGCTTGAGGTCACGAACAGATAGCTAGACATTCTCCTTCAGGATTTGTTGGCAGACAGCAGATGTTTTGGTCCCATTTATCACAGCAAGTTTTACAGGTCTTGAAGCAGCAATACAGCAACAACCCAGAACATTACACTACCACCACCATATTTTACTCTTGATATGATGTTTTTATTCTGAAATGCAGCGTTACTTTTACACCAGTTCAATTTCTGTCTCATCAATCCACAGATAATTTTCCCAAAGATCTTGGGGATCATCATGATGTTTTCTTGCCAAATTGAGATGAGGCTTTAGATGTTGTTATGGGGTCTTTTGTGACCTCTTGGATGAGTCGTAGCTGCGCTCTGAGTGCTTTTGGTTGTCCGGCCACTCCTGGGAATGTTCACCACTGTTCCATGTTTTTGCCATTTGTGGATAATGGCTGTAATAGAGCTCAATTAATCTCAGTTAACTTATGTTCTAACAGGTGGGGGATCACTTTTTCATACAGGGCCTTGTAGGTTTTGATTTTGTTTCTCCTAAAACAATACAAAGTTTCCTTTACAAACTTTACAAACTTACTTGTGTTCAGTTGTGTTGTCATTGACTAAAATTTAAATGTCTTAAATCTGAAACATTTAAGTGAGACAAACACACAGAGATTCTCAAGTTGTTTTTTTTTAAGTGAGGGTAAAAGCCAGTGTGCCAGCATGAATTAATTTGACATGAAATAAATATGAAGACTAGCACGCAACACAAATATAATAACATCATAACACCTTTATGCAATTACACCCAACACCAGCATTTGGGAATAACAATGAGGATGAAGAAGAACGGGAAAAATATGAGTCTATTTGTGGTGGCATCTGACAAACTTCCACTTTGCTTCACCGCAGCAAATGTTGTACTCCAAGGTAACTCGTAGCTTTTCTAAGGACAAGACAGTGTCTTAAGTTGGTAAATTCACATGTCAGGGGTACAGCACTTCTGAGTGTGCCAACCTGGTAAATCTGTGTCATTATTCACTCTAAAAACGCTTACACAGCACCCAAAGGCCCTTTTAATGCCAAGGAAATCATCATTAGGAGCCAAAACCTATTGGCCACATTTCTAACCTGAGTCGCCACCAACAGCCAAGCCGCTGGTCTCGGTCACCCTTTGCAGTTGTTACACACACAATCTTACTACAACGTAGAATTTAGGTTGGACCTCAACCTACAATTATGGGCTGGAGTCACCATTTTGTGGCATAAAGCAAAGAGAGCCTGACAGTTTAGCGACTGACAGTGAACATTATCACTTATAACAATTACCATCTGTCTTCAAAAGTTATATCTTATAATTTGGGACATAATAACAAATATAATGCAATACAAAGCATTGTAAAGTGTGATCCTGGTGTGATTCACCGAAACAATTATATGAACTAAACAGCTGTTAAATGACTTGGCTGGATCATGACCCAGAGTCGTGTGTCACAGAGGGTTTCCTTCAGTGAGATTTTGTGTCTCATGGCACAGGAAGGTTAAAACAATTAGAGCAGCCTTTGAAAGTCACTAGAGGAGAGGTAGAACATGTGCCGAATAACTGAAAAGACCAGCCAACCTATGTTCGCAACCTATCAAATCCATGTTATTTTTCCAAAATTTCATTTTATTTTGTTTTAAATTCGGTTGTAGTTTTTTTTATTTTTAATTTTATTTTATCACCACAGATTTACATTTATTGATGCAATACACCAATTGAAAAGTTTGCCAAGTATTGTCCAAACCAAACGATTGTATCGGTGCTTGTGGCAGGTGTAATTGCAATAATTTTACTAATGTAAACTAATATTACGCCACCTTTATTTTATTACCACTATTACAGAATGTGTGCCGCTCTTATTTTGAAGTATTGTGCTTGTGTTGAAAATGTATTTTGACTGTTGCTAAGTGTGATAGATGGGTGTCTCTTCCAGCCATGGTTATTGTCTTACTTTAAGGACAAAGTCATCGGGCATGGATCTCCTAAAATGCTTGCATACATTACCTAAAAGTAAAAAAAAAACATGACCAATGTTAAACTCAAAGAACATACGGTTCTATCAACAACTAAGACAGATGACTCTTAATAAATTCACAAATAAGAAACTAGTGATATAATGCAGGCAACTATACAATTTAGAAAGCTGCACATTTCAACGTGGCACAAACATTCGTATGACAACAAAGTCAAGTGCAAAGTTAAAAATACTGTACTAATGCAATTTGTGAAATTATAAACTTGGATCAGTCAGCATGTCACACATGAAACAGATTAGGAGTATTAAAATATATAAGAAAGACGCCTCACATAACCAGTTATTTCATTGGAAACTGCATACTAGTTCCAGTATGGAGCATGGCATCAAATGTCATTATCAGCAGGTGTGATCCAAAGTGAACCAGTGTGTCATTATTATTATTATGCCATTATTGTAATATCTCATTCTTTTGTCCTAGTAGGCCGGTTTGTTTTTATTGATTTTAGTTATAAATACACCTTTGCTACTTCTTGCTTTGAATTTCATGGCTTCAGTCTATACATCCTATTATTACTCAAATAATATACCTATTCAGTCAAATAGGAGACATTTACTGCGGGTTTAAATGATCTCACAAAAGGCACAATAATTCCTGAACGGGCTACTTTTGTGGTCATAACATACACCAAGCTCAAACTTAACCCATCATGAGCAAATTCAACCTTTTAGAGCACGGTCAACTTATTTCCAGCTATTGTGTCCACTGTATTGGCTAATATTAGTGTAAAGGGGAGTGTAGGGGTGTTATTTCACGTCTAGAGGGCTCCAATAATGTTTAAAACTGTATTTAGAAGGTTGTAAACAGGTATTCTATGCCCTATACCCGTTTTATAGCCTCATCTACATCATGTACAACCATATTTGGTAATAAAAGCATAAAAAAACAAACATATCATTCCCTGTCTGCCCTGCTGCTTTCATCTGGGTAACTACCATGTTTTGACCTTCTTTTTCCCGGCACTCTTCTGTTTTCATAGTATTAATAGTACACATTTTAAAAGCATTAATAGTAAGACTAGTATTCTTAGTTTTAATTGTATTTTTTTTATAATTTAACATTGTTTGTATGACTTTTCTCCAGATACTCTGGCTTCCTCCCACCCACATCCACAAAACAGGCATGATGGCTCTAATTGGAGACAGTAATTTGCCCATGTGTGAATGGGTGTTTGTCTACATGTACCTTGTGATTCACCGGTGATCAATCCATGGTGTACCGTAAATGGAAATGAAAGTAATCTTTCTGCTCAGTCAAGATTTCCTGCTAAAATATGAATGCACTTCATGTGCATAAAAGTACAAGCCAAACATCCTGCAAGTTAACTTAAGTTGTTAGCGTCCATCGGCCATTTTAGGTTGTCTTCTTACACATACTGTATCTGCACAGCAAAGGGGCCTAGTGTGTAATATTTTCCAAATAGGGTGAATGCAACTATTTCAACATCTGGAAGCCATCCTTCTCCCACCCAAGCCTCTATTTGCTGACCGCAATAACTTCATTTATAAGAGGTTCCCATGAAGCTATAGTCCTCTTCGTTAAAGATAGTTATTGTGCTATACTACGCGATAAACATCAGGTAACTCCTCAAATGTGACGAAAGCAAAGGTACAATATGGTGGATGAAAAGAAGCATATAGTCAAGTCAAAACTTAAAAAATGCAACATGTGGTTCTAATTTAAGCCGTCTGAGGACCTGCTTGCGTTCCCATGGCTTTGGTGAAAAACAGCCCATTTGTTGCAATGTTAGTGATGTGGCAAAACAAATGGAAACAATGTGGACGTGCGAGCGACCTCAAGTCGAGTTTAGTGATTCGCATAGCAGATTCATTATCTTTTTGGTGGTGTAATTTCCTGAAAATAAAGAAAGTCGTCGGGATTTTCTGTGATGGCTTTCACAAAGTAGGCAATGATGGAGTCAGCCACCAGTTTTACACGACAGCACTTGGGAGCACTTTGATGTGAAGCCGCAAGTTGCACCTTTGAAGGAGGTTTGCCGCCTTATCACCGTCTGCGAGGAGGTGTCTTCATGCACAAACAGGCTGTGGGTAGATTATCTGTTTTCTTTCTTTATCAAAACCATATACTCACAACCTACTTCAAATAAAGGTTCTTTGTATTTGAAACCAGATAATCTATGTAGCGTCGCTATTTCCTACTGTGAGCTTTTTCATGATTTTCAATCTCTCCAAAAAAGGCCATGTGCAAGCAAACTGTCCACACGTGTGCAAGCATATGACTTCCATCTAGTGCTATGTGACCGTGCTAAGGAAAATCTTTAGCATTCCCAGAAAACGTGGTTTGAGTTTTCAAAGCAACTCTCAAATTCCACCAGGTTCCTCACAAATCTTTCCAGTCAACCCATTGCCCCCTCAACACATTTTTTGCTGACTATTCAAAATCAAACATGAAATGGTTTTGACAGTATGTGTCATTTTGCAACTATGTAATCTCATCAGCATACAACCACACCACTTTTCCATCTTAACGTGCCCAGAGCCTCCTCTCCCTATTCCGTAGAACACACGCTGTGCCTGGGGCCCCAATTTTAGCAGAAAATTAGCCCGAGGCACAAAAACGAGACTAGAGACGATTGTTGCCACAATGATAAAGCACAATTGGCAAAATTCTCTTACTCCTCTGCCGGTCCCTGGTGGTGTAATGGTACAGCTGCTGCAGTGAGCACCACTTCAATCCCAGCCTAGTACGTCAAGTTTATATTGTTAACCTGTTATTCTACAATAAAATCATTTATTGAACAATTTGTTTTCCATGTACTGTATTTGTATTACTCCAAAACATGCATCAAACTAAGATCATGTTCAAGTCAAATAATATGAAAATAGATTTTATTGGGTTAGTTCTCTATCCTGATAGAATGACATAATTTTTCCTCATAATACTATATTTCAGTCTTGCAAAAGTGTGAGTTTGTCTTTATTCTTGTAAACATCAAGCTGTTTTTTTTCTTCATTTCGGCTGTTTTCCAACTATATTAACTCTCTTCATTATTGTTTTTATTATTTATTTTTAAATTAATTATTCTCATAATGTTATGACTTTATTCTCACACCACTGGAACTTTTTCTTTAACCAAAGTTTCCAAAAATGTTACACTTTGTTAGTTTTCCTTAACATTACAAACTAATACAAATCAAAATAAAGAAAATAATAAAAATTATGTTAAATTATGACTTTTTTCACTTTGGTAAACTTTATATTTAAATTGGGCTGCAGGCAAATAAAAGATCATCCATTAGCCACAAATGACACCCAGGCTGCAGTTTGGACAACCTCCATTAGTGAAAAGTACTTTTACAGTTTTTAATATACTGGCAGTGTTTGCACCCAAAATAACTGATCATAGTGTTGGACAGTTTCAACAGTGAATCATTTCAACTCAGAGGTGAACCATATTTTCCTATAATGACACAAAATTTTTCCTAAGTTTAATCTCACCCACAACTGTTCCATGGAAAGTTGCTTGCAAGGTTATTTGAACAAGTAGAGTTAGAGACAGCTGCACTCCAGCCTGGAAAAGTAAAGCAACAGCGGGCTTGTAATGTGTTTGAATGTAAAAGCAACAACCAATGCTCACAAATGTCACTTCCAGACAAAAGTAGGCAACGCGGCAGATGCCGTTTTTATCCTTTTGCACGTTTCAAATATATTTATGTTACAGCTTGATAAAAAAAAAACTTGCAATACTTGATTTAATAAAAATTAGATATGTAAGAGATACTGTACATAAATAAAATAATAAAACAATCACTTTAATTAATTGAAAGTATAATTTTCCATTTAACATTAAAAAAAAACTTCAGTCTGCTCAGCAGGAGTAATGAAACTTTCCGGTGCTTTGAGAAGCCACTGACATCATCTTTGAAAGGAAAAAAAAAACACCCAGTGTGTGACGTCAAGAGAACAAATTCTCCTACTGAAAAAATTGTTGGAAGTGCAGGTCAACTCGAACAAGAACACTCAGGTGTTCCGGCTCCTCGGGTTGCCAGCTGAAGACATCAGCAGCCCCTAAGTCCTCCCGCCTTCCAAAGACTCCAACAGCTTCTCCCCTCCTCACGTTCCTTCACATCTGCCCTGAATTAACATTGCATGGCCTATGTTCCCTCTCAGACGCGCGAGCCTTCGCAAATAAATGATTTTTGCAGATGTACAATGTAGTGTAATGGCAGCATGAGGTGGGAGTTTGGAAGGTGAGGAGGGGGACCTGATTGTGGTAAGACAAAATGAATGCAAGTAGTGACGGAGTCATGGAAAACCACAAAGATACTTGCTTCCATTTGCACTTTTTCAGCGCCAGAAGGTGACATCACTGGCAATGAAGTGACAGATGTCCACAACGTTTTTCTATATTGTACAAAAATGAGCATTGGAGGCTTCAGCCTTATCTACACATATTTCAATCCATCTTCCATACACAAAACCCATTTGGCATCAAACATGTTTGCAAAACCCAAGCATTGCATGTTGTAAGCTCAAATAGCAGCTCATCTCAAGCACCCATTGTAGTGGATTCAACTACAGTCAAATGTCTGTTTTCAGTGAAAACAAGCAAATGTTTATTCAGTTCAGAGAGCAACCAAACAGCTTTCATCACACAGCATCAGAAGTTAAAATAAACAGCCAGGGGGGGTGGCGGGTGGGGTTACTTACCATCAGTCCCATCTTGGCATGTAACAATCAAAACCTGAGCAATGGAGACCACCAAAAACAGGAAAGTCCTTAAATGCACAAAACCCATCATGTCTATAAGAAAGACATGAGACTCCAAAAGGGGAAAAGGGATAAAGAGAGGGGGAAAAGATCAGGTTATCTCTGCATGAATACCAAAGAGCCTCTCCTTGTAAGCAGCAAGCAAACCCAGCCCAGACTGCTTGAGTGTTTTTTTGTGTAGTTACAGCTTTAAATGAGAAGAATGCTGGCGTGCCAAATTTTCCTCCCCCTTTTGTCAGCCCTCTCCCATCCTCTCGCAGGCTTTTGTGTTGGTGAGAGAACTACACCCATGTTCACGACTTTTCAAACTTTACAATGATTCTTTTTGTCTGTTTAGATAAACCACCCGTGTGCAAAAGTCTGAAAATTAACTCCTCAGTCTAAAAGATGCCATTGATAAGAAACAAGTAGTTTTGGCTGCTTGGAGCAGTGACTTATTTTTGACTCGCGACAGAAGTGGTCGCTATACAAGATCATAAAAGAGCATTTATTGCAGGCTTTGGGGCGCCGAGACAACAAGCAGTGAGCGACCAATCTCTTTTCTCATTGGGCAGTAATAAAACAGTCGCTAGACATTGTACTGAAATGAAGTCCGGTCTGTGACAAACAAAACTGTCAATAAAATAGTAGTAAATCATTTGCATTGTCTGTGAAAGGTAAACTACAAACTGACAATGTGTGATACCCGTGGGTGGTCATCATTGTAGGTGGTCACAATATTTCTTCTGAATGCTTATATTTGTATTTTAGTTCATTAAGTCATTTTTCTAGGGCCTATCCCAGCTGACTTCACCCTGGACTGTCATTCTAGCGCACATGTAGACAAACAATCATTCACGTTCATATTCATACCTGGACAATTTTGAGTCGCCGTTTACCCTAATATTATGTGTGTTTTTGGAATGTGAGAGGAAACTCGAGTACCCGGAGAAAACTCAAGCACAACACAAGGAGAACATGCAAACTCCCAACACAGATGTCCAAGAGGAAATTCAAACCCAGATCTTCTAGATCTCCTGATTGGGTGGCCAACGTTTTAACCACTCAGCTGGGCTTGGAAATGCTTAATTTCAGCAAAAAAACATACATGCAAGTATTTTTTTTTACTAATAATAGGCCATTCTCCACCACAAAACACCATGGTTTATTCAGTAATATATATCGAAAAACATATTAAAGTAAAAACGCAAAATTTGACACAAAAATTTTCAAGAGATTACTGTATATTAACAAACTTTACATCACAAAGCACATACTGTAAAACAACAGAGTGCTGTCACCACCTTAAGGAGTATTGTGTTGTATTAAAAACATTCCCTTTATGATATAAGCGCAAGATTATTTTGTACGATTTTTTTTTCTGCGACTCCCTGAAAATGAGATCAACCGGTTGTGAATCACTGCCTTAGAACATAGAAGAATTTATTCAGTTCTTTGAAGCACGCAATGGCTTGTTAAGATGCCATTGATGCGTGCCTATATTACAGATGAAGAATGGTTTATTTCAAATGTGCTGAATCTGGTTTTGCAGTACAAGTGAGGATTTACCATCAGTATACTCACTACTGTGATGTGATTTATTCAGCATTATTCCACTTTATATTGTCCTAATATCAATTCCCTAATTTAGCCAATTTCGGAAATGTAATTAACAATTCAAATGACCCAAAGTAACCTTGACTCAACTTCTTGCACAAACCCTGAGCCTTATGGCCGGAAACAGCCGAGTGCTGTTTGCAGGGTTTCCATAGGATTGTGTGTGTGTGTGTTTGTGTGCCTCTGTGTGTAGGTTTAAAGAAGAGGTGGGGCTTCAAAAGAGCTAATGAGAATGACAGCTGTTTTCTTGTCAGCCTCACCCACAAAGTGAGTAAGCCAATACAGAGACCTCCTGCAAGAATCCTCTCGAGAAACACCAATTGTGAATTTCCAAGCAAATAGCGCTACAAAGACTGCCAGCAAACTCATGTTCACTAAAGACTCAAACGATGTTTAGAAAGCTGCTCAAGCTGGAGTACAGCTCTAGAGATCAGTTTGGTTGCATTTTGTTCTTCTTTCTGAATAGTAATGCCTGAAACCCTGTTTGAACTAAAATTGTGTGCACCACTCAGAAGTAGCACATGGAACAGTTTGTAAAAGTAAGAAAAAAAGTATTTGTGTTTATTTGTCCAAATCGAGTTTTTGCAATCAGCAAGCACTCTGACAAGAAAAACGCAGAACACAGTGATCACTCTTCGAGTTGACTCCTGGTGCAACATAAAACATGTGTACAGGTGGTCCTCGAATTTTGGATAATGCATGTTGGGTAAATTGGCGACTAAATTGTCCATAGGTTTGAGCGTGAATGCGGGTGTACCCCCACCTCTCGCCCAAAGTCAGCTGGGATAGGCTCCAGCATACCTCAGTTTGATGATTTGCAGGTCATAGGACTTGGTAATTCCTAATGTCTTCCAAATCAAAAGTACATGTCAGATAAAGGCTTTGGTTCTGGTAGGTTCCCTTACAGACACTTTTCAGATTGACAGAAATGAGAATTACTTTGGTACGAAATGTCTTACAAAACCCTCACAATGCGTTTGGGTTTGCCAGGTCTGACCGGCATCCTCCCCCACCATCGGAACCAACTCGCCACCAGGTGGTGATCAGTTGACAGCTCTGCCCCTCTCCTCACCCGAGTGTCCAAAACATGTGGTCGCAAGTCCGACGACACAACCACAAAGTCAATCATCGAACTGCGGCCCAGGGTGTCCTGGTGCCAAGTGCACATGTGGACACCCTTATGCTTGAACATGGTGTTCGTTATAGACAATCCGTGATGAGCACAGAAGTCTAAAACCAAGACACCGCTCAGGTTAAGATCAGGGGGGCCGTTGCTCCTAATCACACCTTTCCAAGTCTCACTGTTGCTGCCAACATGAGCGTTTAGGTCACCTAGCAGAACAAGGTAATCCCCCGAGGGAGCACTCTCTAGTACTTCCTCTAAGGACTCCAAAAAGGGCGGGTATTCTGAACTGCCGTTTGGCGCATAAGCGCAAACAACAGTCAGGACCCGTCCCCCCACCCGAAGGCATAGGGAAACTACCCTCTCAATTACTGGGTTAAACTCCAACGTGCAGGCTTGGAGCCGGGGGGCAACAAGAATTGCCACCCCTGCTCGTCGCCTCTCATTGCTGGCAACACCAGAGTGGAATGAAGTCCAGCCCCTCTCGAGAGGACTGGTTCCAGAGCCCTTGCCGTGCGTTGAGGTGAGTCCGACTATATCTAGCCGGAATTTTTCCACCTCACGCACCAGCTCAGGCTCTTTCCCCGCCAGAGAGGTGACATTCCACGTACCGACAACTAGCTTCTGTAGCCGAGGATCGGACCGCCAAGACCTCTGCCTCTGGCCGCCACCCAGCTCTCTTTGCACCCGACCCCTTTGGCCCCTCCCACGAATGGTGAGCTCCTGGGAGGGGGGACCCACGTTACCTTTTCAGGCTGTGCCCGACCGGGCCCCATGGGTGCAGACCACCAGACGCTCGCCATCGTGCCCCGCCTCCGGACCTGGCTCCAGAGGGGGGCCCTGGTGACCCGCGTCCGGGCGAGGGAAAACGAAGTCCAGTTGTATCATTCATCATTAGGGTCTTTTGAGCCACTCTTTGTCTGGTCCCTCCCCTAGGACCTGTTTGTCATGGGTGACCCTACCAGGGGCATGACAGCCCCCGACGACTTAGCTCCTAGGATCATTGGGAAACGCAAACTCCTCCACCACCATAAGGTGGTGACTCAGGGAGGAATAACATAATTCATACACTAATAATTTATCATAAATAAGTATGCCGTATTAACCTAAAATATATTATGAACATGGGAAAAAAGACCAAAAGCCCTCCTGAGTTGTAATCAAAGATGAGAACTGATTTTCCTCACTTCAAAAAGTGATTGTACAAGGGTACATAGAAAGTTAAGGTAAGAATGTATAAGAAAACAACATAAAAGACCACTGTGGAGCCTGTATGACCACCATGGTCAATAAAAAAATCTATTTTATTAACCTTCCAACCAAATTTAATTGCATTTTCTTTGGCCTGCGCTAATACCATGAGTTTGTGAAAAACACCTCACCCCTGCTTATTTTGTGTAACCTTCTAAAAGGTTTGATGACAGACACCAGAGAAAGAGCAGGTAAAAAGTGATTTGTTAAAGTTGTGAGAAAAAATGAGTTTCAATCAGATTTCAGGGGTTTTGAAGATAATAGCCAAATTGTGATTGTGACAACGGCATACCAAGACCTCCTTGACTGGAATGTACAATACAGTGAACCATTATGTGTCTTTTTAATCAGACAGACACTGTCATTGTCAAATCATACCCATAACATTCAAGAGTATAACAAACTCCTTGTCCCCCCTATTCTTGTCCAAATGAGTACTTTTAATATTCTACTCTAGCTATTGCATCGATAATATGAATTATAGAAGTAATGTGTTTTTTACTGGTCACATTTCCAAGTTATTGTGACTTTACAGGGCATATTTTTCCCCAAGTATTGGTTGCATTCCAGAACTTAACAAGAATTTGGTGTCAGGTTCCTGTGTTGTTTTGCTTTTGGAATAATCCTTATGCCAGTTTTTCAACGTTCTTCCTTTGAAATGTGTGTCTTTGGTTAGAGGTAGTATTTTGTACTCTAACAATTTTCTCTCCATACAGAGGAGGCATGCTTTAAATGCATTAAAATTATAAAGCAGTATCATTTCAGCCCAGTGTTTTCAGTAATCAGACGATTAGTAGTTTAAACAAGAATCATAATCTAAATTGTACACTTTAAGAGGGGGGCAAATGTGACGCAACAGTTTTATTCAATTTACATGAGCCCTCACATAGTTTCTCCACCCACATTGGAGGGTTTTCCATCATGAACGGCCTTTTCAAGGTCATGCCACAGCATCCCCAATAGGATTTATGACAGGACTTTGACTAGACCGCTCCAAAGTCCTTCTTTTGTTTTTCTTCAGGCATTAAGACATGGACTTGCTGGTGTGTACTGGATCATTGTACTGCTGCTGAACCCAGGTTCATTTCCACGTCACAAACAGATAGCCAGACATTCTCCTTTAGAATTTTTTGGAAGACAACAGAATTCATGGTTCATTTTATCACAGAAAGTCTTCCAGGTCCTGTAGCAGCAAAACAGCCCCAGACCATCACACTACCACCACCAGATTTTACTCCTGGTATGATGTTTTTTTTCTTCTCAAAAACGGCGTTATTTTTATGCCAACTGTAATGGGAAACACATCTTCATAATTAATATGTTTTCTGGCAAAATTGAGACAATCCCACATGTTATTTTTGTTCAGCTGTGTTTTTTTGTCTTAAAACTCTGACATGCATCATTTTTATACTGAATTTATTACTTCATTTACATTATTACATTTTGGAAGAGAAAAAGTAAAGCTTCAGCATTTGAAGGAAATATCCAAGAATAACCCAGAGTGTAAGAAACGAGGAGTAGAAGGAGTAAAACCTGGATTAATCTTTAACTGATTTTAGTTAACAAAACTTGAATAACTCTAAATATAGCTCCAAACCAAACATGGAAGACTAACAGGGGATGGTTTATAATAGCGTCAAACACTAATGTTCAGATGTTGTATTTAATCTATTTTTAAACAAATCACTGCTTTACCTTAGCCAAGGCTGCAGTAGTTACAGCAAGATGAGACCAGACCATAAATTCTCTTTATTTTTCTATTATATTACTGTGTATTTGAAAGTGTTGGGTGTGATGTGTGATAGAAGAGTTTCAGCTAAAATGAAAAGAAAGGTGTACAAAACTGGGGTGAGACCAGCGATGTTGTTTGGTTTAGAGACAGTGCCGCTGAGGAAAAGACAGGAGGCAGAGCTGGAGGTAGCAGAGATTAAGATGCTGAAGTTCTCTTTGGGTGTGACCAGGATGGACAGGATCAGGAATGAGCACATCAAAGGGACAGCACATGTTAGAGGTTTTGGAGATAAAGTCAGAGAGGCCAGAATGAGATGGTTCGGACATGTCCAGAGGAGAGAGAGTGAATATATTGGTAGAAGGATGCTGGGTTTTGAATTGCCAGGCAGGAGGCCTAGAGGAAGACCAAAGAGGAGGTTTATGGGTGTAGTGAAAGAGGACATGAAGGTAGTTGGCGCAAGAGAAGAGTATACAGAAGACAGTTAGATGGAGGCAATTGATTCGCTCTGGCGACCCCTGAAGGGATAAGCCGAAAGGAAAAGAAGATTACTGTGTATTTGAAGTTTTTTTGTTTTGTTTTTTAATCAAAGCAACTTTTCTGTTTACATTCCATTAAATTCCGTCCAATCAATGTCAAACTCATATGAGGTCAAGTAGAAGTCAATAGTACACTTAAATATCCTGGAGGACCTACAAAACATGAGAAAATCCCAGGCCAAGTAAGCTGAAGCTTCCTCATGAAAAAACCCGCTGCTTTGCTATCTCTCTCCTACTTCAACAATCCTCCCTCTATGTAAAGGTTATATGAAGGTTCGACTGCCAAGGCTGGGATGAGTTTCCCCATTTCCGGAACATGCAGTCGCATGCATCTGCAAAAGCCCTTGCGCTCCCGCCTTCCCCAACAAAACAAGACATCTGAGGCCCATAAATTAGAGACAATAACAAAACAACTTGGAAAAAGAAGTCCTTGTGTTGAATGAAACACATGTTCAATGGAATGTCCCAAAATAAACAATGTTTTTGGTAACGTCTGTGCCATCTTGAAACTAGAAAAACTGATTTGCAGAAATATAAAAATAATATACCATGATTTCCGGTGTATAAGACACTGGTTTTTAAGCCGCACACACTACATTTACGGACAAACAGATCTGTACGTACAGTATATAAGCACCGGACTATAAGCCGCACATGTCCATGCCATAAAATGAAAATTGCACAAGTCATTGAGTACCAGGTAAAAAATAGAGGAACACTTTTTAATCAGTATAGTAACCTATCAGTCAAACTTCTGAGATATTGATCTGGTCAGTTAAGTAGCAGAGGGGGTTGTTAATCCGTTTCAGCTGCTTTGTTGTTAATGAAAACAACAACAGGTGCATCAGAGGGGCAACAATGAGACAGACCCCAAAAGATAAATGTTTTTTCAGGTTGATGCCACTGACTCCTCATCTCTTTTGGCTGATTTTTACTGACTGACTGACTTTCTACTGCTGTAGTTTTTCATTTGGCTTGGATCAACATCTGTGTTGATAGCATGGTGCGATACCTGGACGCTACAGAGGTTGCACAAGTAGTCCAACTCCTTCAGGATGGCACATCAATACTGTACGTACCGTTGTAAGAAGGTTTGCTGTGTCTCCCAGATGCTTATACCCTCAGCAGGATCGGTATCTGCTCCTTTGTGCAAGGAGGAACAGGATGAGCACTGCCAGAGCCCTACAAAATGACCTCCAGCAGTCCACTGGTGTGAATGTTTCTGACCAAACAATCAGATACAGGCTCCATGAGGGTGGCCTGAGGGCCCGATGTCCTGTAGTGGGCCCTGTGCTCACTGCCCAGCCAGCACCGTAGAGCTCAATGGGCATTTGCCATAGACCACCAGAATTGGCAACTACGCCACTGGCGCCCTGTGCTCTTCAGCGATGAGAGCAAGTTCAACATAGGCACATGCAACAGATGTGAAAGGGTCTGGAGATGCCGTGGAGAATGTTATGCTCCCTGCAACATCATTCAGGGACCTGGGTTCCTCCTGGTCCACGACAAAGCCTGACCTCATGTGGCAAGAATATGTAGGCAGTTCCTGGAGGATGAAGGAATGGATACCATTGACTGGACCCCACATTCACCTGACCTAAACCCAATAGAACATTATATTTAGGCCCATCCGGCGCCGCCAGGTTGCTCCTCAGACTGTCGGGGAGCTCAGTGATGCCCTGGTCCAGTTCTGGGAGGAGATCCCCCAGGACATTGTCCGTGGTCTCATTAGGAGCATGCCCCGACGTTGTCAGGCATGTGTACAAGCACGTGGGGGCCACACAAACTACTGAGAATCATTTTTGAGTTGCTACAATGACATTTTGGCAAAATTAACCAGTCTGCTCCATCATTTTTTCTCTTTTATTTTTGGGGTGTCTTTGATTTCCCCCTTCTATTGGGTGATCATTTTAATTTCTATCAAATTACGTGTCATTATTTTGTAACTAATGCATCACCTACTTATTATCAGGAAGGATATTCATCCCCCCCACCCCTGTTTAGATCGGCTGTGTCAAAGTGTTCCTCTAATTTTTCCTCACCGCTGTAACATCCGCAAAGATTCAATGTTTAAGAAAAAAGTAGCTGCTTGTACACCATAAATTACAGTAATACAATATAATAATATATTATTGTATAGTGTTGTAGTAGTAGTAGGCCATTGAGGGGAACCGACTTGGTGGCTGCAGGATTAGGTCTTTTCTTTTTGCAGCTGCAGTCTTTTTTGGCAATAAAATGGTCCCAGAACAGCTCTCAGTCGTGTAAGTAAACTGTCCAATGAATAAAATGTGTTTCTGCTTTGCCCTTTTACGTCCTTACTTTGGTGTTTATTATGACAGAATCTCTCTCATTTACCAACAAAAATCACAGCTAAAGGTTGACAATGGAAAATCTTTTCAACCACAAAACTTGATGGAGAGTGGCTGCACCTCATGAACGACAGAGCAGATAGGCAACAAGGGAGGCTGGTTCGTACATATGACAACAAACCCTTCAAAAATTTATTTTTCAACATTTGTTTAAAAAATTGCAGTTTTAATATGTTTTAAAATAAGTACAGCACAACAGGCTCAAAGAAATGTGGTCAAGTTATTTTGATGTTATTGGGAACCCAGTTAGCTCATAAGTCATCTAGCCGATACCAATAGCATTTAGGCCAGCTCACCTCATTACTGCCAGATCTGTAATGGTCTGGACCAAACAGCAACAATGTTTTATGGACTGCGTTTTGTTGGGGCTCATTTCTCTGTGTCTACCACTCACAAACATGTTTATCATCTGCTTTAAAAAAGTGTCTGCATCCATAGCCTGTGTTGCTTTCTATTTTCTACTGACAACAGCTTTTCAATAATGATGGACATTTTTTAATATATAGAACAAGTTTCCGAAACAAGTACATGCATACCTCACAACAAATAGGAACGTTTGGTAACATAGGAAGAAGCATACTCATAACACTGCTGTCATCAGTCACAGACACTGGAAGCAGCAGCAGACAACCAGTGGAAGGGATTTTCTCAGAAATGTGGAAAGGATTAACAAAAAAAACAACCATATTATGATACGTCATTTGGCTGTAGATAAATATTGGTATTCCATAATGTGCATGATTCAAATCACATAAATTAAACTAGACCTGTGCAATTTCGGGGGAAATTGCGTGTGAATGCTCGCAACGTTGGGGCTAACTGCAATGCTGCTGCATGCTAACACCCAGCATAATAACATGAATGTAGCTGCCCTCTGCTGCATGCACCCTCAATTACGGTTGCTGTATGCACCCTCAACTACAGTTCTTACCCACGCACACACTTATCAAAGAAGAGACTTCTCTGGGAAGACACCTGGGACGAATCTTCATAGAAAACGCCCTCACCGTATGGCGTAGAACCAAGCGGCTGCAAAGCAATCAATTACCCAACAATTTGAACATTTTGTCTTGGGCACGGTCCGAATCGGTTGAGAAATGTAAAAAATATGGGCCTCTGAAAATTTCCCCATTCATTTCCAATGGGGAAAAATTCCCAGAAAACGAGGAATTTTGCAAAAACTGTGCATTTT